>CAAKHB010001417.1:95567-116602 GCA_901007665.1 Aeoliscus strigatus
CAACTTAGTTCTTTTCATATTTTCAATGAAGACGTAGAGGGAGGAACGCAGGAATGGAAGACGGCACATTGACGATCACACTGTCCGTGCTCGTTACGATTTATGCTGAAGAAGTAAATAAACATTTGTGTGGAAGCTGCAAATGAGCGAGCACGAGACACACACACACACACACACACACACACACACACTGGTCTCATCTATCTGACTTGACCTCGTTCCTCTGCAGCTCTGTGGTCCAGTGACTTCCTGCTTTGCTCCTGAACAATAAAGAGCCATAAATCTTGTGTGCTGGAGCGCTGTCACGGCCACGTACACGTGCGCTGCCTTTGTTTGTTTGTATTTCTTAGAAAACGCTCCGGCTCGTCTCCTGCTGGTTTATTGTGGACTACTGGGTCGTTGTCACCTCCACCGTGGAGGGTTACTTTCTTACCTTTTAAAACAAGAGTTGGCGACGGTAACTATCAGATGCTTTGGCGCCCCCTATGGCAAACAGCCGCCTCCGGTGAAATTCTCATGACATTCTAATCAGTCGTCTTTTTTGTCGGGCGTCCAGGTCGTAGTAACTGACTGGGTGGAAGAGTGAGCAACCGACGAAGTACTTTAATCTGAGAAGCTTCTTCTTGTCCAAATGTGTCCTGCATCAGTCGTCCTTTGGTTGTGTAGTGAACGTGAGGATGCAAACGGCTGATTGGTGGATTGAACTCCGACCTCTGGTCCTCTCCTCTTTGGGCCCATTCAGCCTGATTCTTGCTTCTGTGTGCAATCGGTGTTGTATCTACACCGAAGGACCCGGGTCAACCCGTTGCCTACGGAGGAGCCTGACGTGCACCTCAGCAGACAGCAACAACTCTCATTGGACTTGGCTGTGTCATGTGACTTTCAGCCCGTGGAGCGGCACTTCTGTGTTGATGGAGAAACTACAACTGTACCAAAAGACATTTGTGAGCGGAAAATTATGATCTTGTTAGCGCACTGACAATAGGGGGGGACATTTGTGAGCGGAAAATTATGATCTTGTTAGCGCACTGACAATAGGGGGGGAAAAAAAACGAAAACGACGGCGGCATGAATGCTCTGGTAAGAGTGGTGTTGTTGTCCCGTTTGCAAACGTTTCATTCAGAAGAACAAATGCTTTTGGTGAACAAACTGTTCTGAATCACTTAAGGAAAAGATTCATTCGTTTCCCGGTTCAACTGAGTGCGGCAGTGAATCGCTGCGGATGAACCTGATGTGCTCATGTCGGCTGACACGAATCACTCACTGAAAGCGAAGCTTACGCTGAAAACGAAACTTTAAACTGACTCAACTCAATGCCGGACTGTGATTCAGTGAAAAATAGTTGTAAAATTTGTCATTTGTAAAATGTCAGGATCTCCAAGGGGAGTCTGACATGCGGCAGCACAGGGAATGTTGCTGAACGGAACGAGTCGTTTGAACGAGCCTTTTTCACTGAACGGGTTCTAACGATTCAGCCCACCTAATGGACCTGTGTTTCCTATCCCTGCAGTGGAGCTGCATAGCAGGCTGTGTGTTAAACCATAAATCCAGCTTTAGTTTGTGTGTGCGTGACCCTGCAAGACTGGATGCAGAAGGGGGGCTGTGATAAGACGTCACATTTCTGACACATGCCAAAACAGATTGTTGAAGAAAGAGCCACAGCCCGAATCAAACCATACCTAAGTGAATCCCAGTATCAGTGCTCATATTGTTGCATGAGTTGCCACACCCCCACAGCTGGAGGTGACAAACTCGACCAGGGGAATCAGGTGAGGAACCGAATCACATCGGTCTGAATCTGACTTACGAAGCCGTGCGTTGGGATGGTGTCATCGTGCATGTGGGCCTGTGTGAGCGAGGCTGATCTCCACCCCCACCCATTGGACGGACATAGTCAACAACTCCTCCAGCCCTCCCGCGAGCGGTTGGCAGCTTTAACAGGCACTTTTAGGAACTTAGGAACTAAGCACTTTTTTCATCTCGTAATAACGTGTCACGTATGACACATTTTCTGCAAAGTCATTGCAGCGGAGTGAGTCTCTGTTTGCTAGCTGCTAGCATTGTTTCACAATTCAATTTTATTTGTATTTGTGTTTGTCTCGATGGATTTTACGGTCCACACTAGCCCACACCCTCAATCAGGGTGTAGAAAAACTGCCCAACTTCTGGACTGAGTGTGGCAAGAAACGACGTGCAAAAGAAATTTCAAAATAAAGGTGAATCGTCTGCTGGGCGACAGTGTAGATCAATAAATCAATTCAGATCAATGGATGGTTTCACTCAAACAACAAATAAGACTTATTCAACCTTTAAACTTGCGGTTCTACATGTGGTGTCCTGGTTTGTATCAGTGAAAACAGTAAAAAGATTGATGAAGGGCCTCATATTAACTCCCCGCAGTGCTCCTGCCACCTGTAACAGTTTTCTTATCAGATATTGAACTGTGCTAATCTGGGCCTCTGCACTGCGGGTCACCTCTGAACACGAACCGCTGGAGCTCATTTTGGCCAAAATCAATTTGAATCGGTCACATTGGTCTGACGTTCCTATTACCACCCTCTGATCTGACGACCCCTCTGCAGATCCCCACCACGTCCAGCCTGCAGGGTGAATTAACAGTTGTGAGGGGAAAAAGAAGGCATTGACCTGAAACTAAAGTGTATTTGATCAGACAAATGGTCAATAACAAGGAATGTTCACCATCAGATGAGAGATGATCCGTTTGATTCACCGCAGGAGGTTGTAGCTGCATCGACTGCATGAATTTATGCATGAGCGCATGTTTTAAAACCTCATTCTCATTCGGTAAAAATGAACGATGCCATAATTAAGTCCACAAACCTCCACCAGGTCCAATAACTCAGTTGTAGATAAACTTTCATCTGGAGAGATTCTGCTCATTAATACACATAAAAGATGACAGTCCATGAAGTATGCTCCTAGAGACTGATTACATTGTAAGAAATCCATAAATAAAGTGGCAATGCTGGAGCCTGGAAATCCAGAGCCACATCGAGAACGATGTGAAATCAGCCTTCATTGTCCCACAGTGGGGAAATAAACCTTCCCAACTCCATTGGGTACATATCAGAATTTTAACTAGGTTTACTAGCTAGCAGGCTAACGTTAGCGTTCGGTGGGATTCCATCGGTAGGTGATGTTCCCCGTGGTGGCGCTGTTGTCCATCTTTAAGAGTCAAAGGTGCGTCATGTCTACGTCACTAAGGTGGCGGCCGTTGAGGGTGGAACGTGTCCGTCGATCCACACGCAACTTTTCGGACGTTCTGAGTGCGCAAGCTGAGTCTGCGTAGTACACTACATTTTAGCACACTCATTCAGAAAGTACTGAAAATACTAAGTTTAAGTATGGAAGTACGCAATTTGAGACACAACATTGGAGTGGACGAGTTCGATGGAGAGACAGCAATGGAATGGAAACGATCCATCCCTTGTTGGTCTTTAAAAGAAACGTCGTCCAACTCTTCATAAGCAGTAGCCATCTTTGTTGTGTACATAACCATTGCTGTCATCCTGTTAAGCCCCGCCCACAGACATGGGTCTAGCCGCCTTCATCAGATGGACCGAACAGTTCAAGCCCAGATGGAGTAGATCCAAATCCAGGTTCAGGTGATGAACAAGTGAAACATCAGTTAGACACAAAAACATGAGTTGTACACCTTCAAACATACTTTTTAGGTCAAAGTAGCAGAGTCAGCTCATCAGTCAAATCACAGTCAACACATCCTCTACTGTTTTGTCTTTGAATCGCCACTCCCCTGTAGCATTTAGCAGCGTATCAGACTCACTCTCGCTCAGTAGTGCGGAATGATCCAAAGACAAGACCTGGTCCTTTTTAGGCTCAGCAGCACGACTGGCAGGCATCTGTCAACTCTCGGAGAGTAATTGGAGGCGTTTCATTACGGCGCTGTCGAGCTGCGCATGTGAGAGCTGCCTACGGGGGCCAAGGATACAGGACGCTCGCTGCTTTTTGGGATCGGAGGTCCGACAGATTGACTGATGGGGGAATCACAGTTTTTATTTTGAGCACAGTTCACTGCTTTTGTTCACACAAATGATCAAATTGTGCTTAATGTGCTAGAACCGGAATTAAAAACAATCCATGCACGCTAAATGTGTGAGAGATGAAAATAAAGCACCAGTATTGTGTAAGTCGTCTCCACGCTGCGCCGGAAAAACAATATCCCGTGGATGTTATTTTTTAAAACTTGATGGAAATTCCTCACTTCTGACACACACGTGTTTTTGCAGCTCTAAAGGGGTTTGAACATTTCAACACATTTGATTCCCACGTCTTCCTCTCATGTCGGATTTCTGCTGCATTTGTCATTCTCCACTTCCAGCCTCTCATCCTCTGCGGTCAAAATGTGTTTCCACGAGTGCAAACAGAACCCCACTGAGACATTTTGGACTGGAAACCTTTCGCTCTGTCTGTAACGGGGCTAAAAGATTAGATAAGAGCTGCTGTCTCTTTCTATCAAAGTCACACAAGAGCAAAACATCTTAACTTATAGATTGTTTGGCTGCTGGCATGGAAGTAATTGACGCTAACCTACTTCTGTTGTCTCCGTTCATGCTACATATACTGCACATTGGTTATGTAAGATCAAACGCCGCATGCAGACATAAAGAACTTCTCAGTACATCAGTGGAAAGCATGAAAACTGAACATAGGAATGAAGTTTGAAATGCTCTTTCGTTGTACTGTTTGAATTTAGGACGCTTGGATTTCCTCATCAAACATAGAATCGGAGTTCCAATAGCGAGGAAAGTCACATGACACAAACAGTCCAATCACACTCAGACAGTTTCTTGATGTGCAGTTCTGTGTCAGACATGTTTGGAACTTATTTGAAGTTGTTTGTTGAGGAGCTGGAAGCTTCTGTTGATCATGCGCCAACAGTAAGGGTGAAACATCGATCGATCAGTGAAAACTCTAACCATCCGTCTATATCGTCGTCCATCAGATGATTCATCTTTATGTAGAATTTCTTTGCAGAAACCAATCTATAGACGAAACGCATGCGATCTAGGAAGAGGGTCGTCACGAGATGAAATACTGTCACGCTAAATATCTTATACTTGCACAAAATATCGATACCATCATACATCACCATCTGTCTGGTTGATTAATAGTTTTTAAAATCAAATTCATTTTCATGTTCACCTATGTCCAGTCCACACCAAAGAGTGCAAGTGCAACAACTTTCAACGTGCTAGTATGTGCATCCACTGTGCACATGTGCAATGTTATTATTGTCCTCCGTTCAAAAGTTAGCATGTTTGTAACAACAGACACGTTCCACATGGGTGCCAGTCGCCAGCTCGCAGCTGATTGGTCAGAACGGTTCAATCTGCGACTGAACGGGTAGAATCCTCTGGAACTCGTGGCACTGACCAGCAATGAGTGTGCAATGAAGAAATAAATCTTTGCTCAGTAACGTTAAGGCTCCGCCCTCCGCCTCGCGCCTGCAGCCATTTTAACTGAAGACCCAGGGCTTGATGAACCTGTCCGTTTTGAACGTGTGCTTTCCAAACCCTTCCCACCCTCTGACGTAAAACAACAACAAATCGACAGCACCTGAAGCTCGGCTTGTCATGCAGCCGCTAACACATCTAATGAGGGCACCACCGCATGGGATGAGCAGATGTGCGAGTTTTTTGACACAGAAAAGTGCTGACAGAGAGCTCGGTGGCGGCGCTGCTGAAATGAGCACAGTTTGTGGTGTTTCGCGTTGCTGCATGTGCCGCCTGGATATTTAGAGTCTAGCGTGTGTTCATCACATTCTGTGTTCGCTCATGTGACTGGGAAAGCCAGTGTGGCTCTCGGAGCCCTGCAGGGGTGGAAGGCACGGAGCGGCGAGATGCAGAAAATCACGCTGCTTTCGGATTAGTGTCAGCAAGCAGGAAGCCCGGCGTCCGACGACGTGTTCACGTGCAGTAATGTCGTGTTCTATCTGGAATATTCTGTCTTTGAGATGTCACCATGAAATTTATGGGTCAACTCTGTGCAGGTGTTACAAAGGTAAAGAAGTGAACAGATACGGTAACTTGTCAAATAAAGTGTTCATTTTAGGATCTTGCTTAATTAAACTTATTACATATAACTTGTAATATGATGATTTATATAAATATGTGGAAATAAACTGTGCAGACAGGAGTCATTTGAGTTGTTCGATAACTTCTGACCGTAGCTACTACATTGCGCTAGCTAGCTAGCTAGCTAACATTATCAACGTTATGAGTGCTAGCTAGCTAACAATTCGTTAGCTAGCACTAACCCTAACCCATACAACCCCGAAGGACGGGTTGTTAAACTACCCGTGTTTTCAGGTTATGTGCAAATAACCCGGGCAATTTGCATATTAACCGATTTTTCACATATCCCAGTATCTAGTCTGTGGGCTGAAATTGAACCTTAAATTTGCTAAGTGGTTAGAATGACAGTTAAAGCGTCTCTGACAGCGCTTACGCGGTGGCAGTGGGGCCGTTTTGGGCCGAGCTCAATGACTTAAAACAACACAGAGCTCAAATGACACAGAAGCAAACTCCTGAGTTCAGCCAGTGGCCGATCACGCTTCATTACACCAGAACATCCTCCAGGAATCCTCGCTCCTCGCCGCAGCCTGGCGTTCACCGCCATGGTGGTGACTCTGTTCTGAGAGAGTCCTCAATTAGACTTCTTCACAGGAGGTGTGTGTGTGTGTGTGTGTGTGTGTGTGTGTGTGTGTGTGTGTGTGTGTGTGTGTGTGTGTGTGTGTGTGTGTGTGTGTGTGTGTGTGAGTGTGTGTGTGTGTGTGTGTGTGTGTGTGTGTGTGTGTGTGTGTGTGTGTGTGTGTGTGTGTGTGTGTGTGTGTGTGTGTGTGTGTGTGTGTGTGTGTGTGTGTGTGTGTGTGTGTGTGTGTGTGTGTGTGTGTGTGTGTGTGTGTGTGTGTGTGTGTGTGAATGTGTGTGTGTGCGTCTCTCTGTGTGTGTGTGTGCTTCTCTGTGTGTGTGCGTGCGTGCATGGATTCACAGGTTTGAATCGGTCAAACTCTTTCTACAGAAGTTGAAGGTTGACATCAATGTGAACTGCTCTTCAACACTGACGCTATCACTCCGTGCTAGCATACTTTGGAGTACCGTAATTACATGAGTATTTGCGCTATAAAAGATCGGTTCCTGTCAGGGGGTTCCTCTGCCTGGTGTGAAGAAGGAGAAAACGTCCGTCGGTTCCTGGAAGTTGACAACAGCCATATTGCTGTCATTACGGTAATCCCATTCACTCTGTTGCCAGAAACGGGTGAGTCATTACCGTAATGACAGCAACTTGGCTTTTGTCAACATTCAGGAACTGATGGGATCCTTCTTCACACCAGGTAGAGGAACCCAGTGACACGTTTGTTTGATGTTTTCTGATTGTTAATTCACCAAAAGTCTGTCATTAAATATATTAACATCAATATTAAACAATAACAATAACAATAATAGTTATTTACAAATCAGAACTGCTACAGAGACAATAAATCTTTGATTTAATTCATCATTGATTAATATGTGCCGTTTCCTGAACATTCTCCATTTATTCATTGTTTTTTTTTATTATGTATTTTTTCAAAAATGTGTATTTGTTCAGTGTTGTACGTTTTTCTTTTTTCCTGAACTGTCTATTTAATTTCACAGAAGGTGTGTGTGTGTGTGTGTGTGTGAGTGTGTGCAACATGAATGCTGAGGTACCTTTGGAGTCCGGCGGCGGCCGTCCTCCTGTGCTGTGCCAGGGCAGGCGAATGGACGTCCTTAGGGGCGTGTTCCGCTGCTCATCCAGGTAGCTCAGGTCCTCCAGCTTTGTGGAACTGGTGGCTGCAGAGGAGACACATGGAGGTCACATGAACATCTGGAGTCGCTTGCTCACAACTGCCACGAGCCCCTGAAGCCCGAAGACACAGGAGTAGAGTGTGACGATCTAGACTGGACAACTAACTACATCAGAGACACTGGTGCACTGGAGCTTCATCCCAGGTTCATAAATCCAGAGTTTTCTACGTTGTGTCTGATGACTGTCGAGTGGCCGTTTTCAATTCAACTGACTCAGGGTCTGATCTGGCATCAGTGTCTGTGAACGGAGTTTGAGCATTGGGTTTTGTGTTCACAGGTTTTAGAGAAAACGATGGAAGAAGAAACTGTCCACGAGAGTGATCAACTCTGCTGTGTTTCAGTTGTTGCTTTGACTGAGTTTCACGGTTGATGCACGTGTGTCAAAAATATTCCTATTATTACTATACTACTATTATACTATTATTGTTTATTACTACGACAACTATTATTATTATTATTTGAAATCGTGCCTAACTTGAAGAGAAGTGCTTAAGCTTCTCTGAACTGTGTGTTATTTGTGGGGGTCAGTGAACCACCTGAACATCAGCACCACAACTCTCCCACGTCTTCTCCTGGTTTTGTTGGTGAACCTTTATTGTCTTTTTTACACCTGACCTCACCAGGTGAAGGCTCTCACTGAGTCAGCGCTGGAGGCTCAGACTGGTGCTAAGGACACGGCTGCAGCGCAGCAACATCTCCCATCGATCGCCATGGAGATCCACGCTCTCTGCCCCGAACACAGCTGAGAGAAGCTGTCACTTCCTCTCTCCTCTGCTCCTATCTGGAATGTTGGACTAATTAAAACTCATCTGCTCAACAACAGAATAATAGAGGAAGCCGCTCATGCAAACGGAAATTTGAAAAAAAAAAAAAAAAAAAGGTCGCTTGACAAACGACAAAAGGACGATGTGGATGAGTCAGAGCGAAGACGAACCCGACAGTTACTTACATTCAACGGCAGAACCCGCGTGTTCCCAGCAGGGAACACACCTCGACTGGCATGCAAAGCAAGAAGGAGAGCAGACTGTTGGCTCAATCTCAGCGGAGAGCTCCTGGTGGATGAGCTCACCGGGGGCCACAAAAGCGTGTGCCACATACGGGTCACATACGGTCAGCGTGTGCCACATACGGGGGGGGTAGTGAAGAAGGAGGAGGATGGATTAATGGAACATGGAGAGCTCTCATCTCCAGTGGCTGATTACAGTCTGCTGGAGGATTCATCAATGGACCGCAGAGGAGTTGGGAGAGGGAGGGGGGGTTGTGAAAAGAGGGAGACAAAGAAGTAAAATTATAAATGAAGACATAAAATGTGTGTGTGTGTGTGTGTGTGTTTTGCTAAGTAGGTATAAGGACCGAGAATGTTCCTGGAAACCATTTAACCCTTTAACACCGACCGAGGCCCCGGTGGCGACAGCGTTCCTCAAAGTTCACAAGTTGCACGTCACATCCAAGTCATTACGGTAGTGATTCGGCTTCTGGCAACAGGGCAAATGGGATTACTGTAACGACAGCAACATGACTGTTGTCAACTTCCAGACTCTTCTCCCAGCTCCTTCCTCACACCAGGCAGAGGAACCGAGTGACACTTCTTCTAGCTTTCAGGAAGCCTTTTCTGACAGCACAAATAGTCCTGTAATTACGGTACTCCAAAGTATGCCAGCACCAGTGGAGGAAAAAGGTGACGCTCCAGGCAAACAGATCTGTTGAGCAGTTTGAGAACTCCCTCCTCCTGCACCAGAACCAGTTTTCCATTTTGCTAAGTAATCTCCCTCATTCTGCTCAGCTGTGGAATGGCCAAGAATTCCCAGTGGATGACCTCATCACTCCGTTCCCCCTCCTTCTCCTCCTCCAGGCTCCAGACTGCCTCCTATAACAGTCAGAAATGGTCACTAGTTCTGAAGAGGATGGGATGTCTTCAGCTCTGACAGCTCTGCACTGAGACCTGATGTCGTCCCCAAGACAGCAAAGACAAACAGCAGACGGAGAGTCCTCTGTTAGGAATACACTCTAAACACATCCACTGACAGGTGGATGGAGGGAGGACGGATGGATGATACAGGATAGATGGATGGATGGATAGATGATAGAGGATAGATGATAGATGGGTGGGTGGATGATAGAGGATAGATGGGTGGATGGATGATAGATGGATGGATGGATGATAGAGGATAGATGGGTGGATGATGATAGATGATAGATGGATGGATGGATGAGGATAGATGGGTGGATGGATGATAGAGGATAGATGGATGGACGGATGATAGATGGGTGGATGGATGATAGATGATAGATGGATGGATGGATGATAGAGGATAGATGGGTGGATGATGATAGATGATGGATGGATGTATGATAGAGGATAGATGGGTGGATGGATGATAGCTAGATGGATGGATGGGTGATGGACATACAGACAGACCAGTGAAGTAGTATAAAGGTCAAAAGGTCATTTCATGAAGGAAGAAAGTACATCTGGAGAATTGAACTCAAAGTAAAAACTAAAGGTCTAAAGAGTCTAAAACATTTCCGATGTAGAGTTCCTGAGAAGTGGAGTAGATACTGAGGAACCCCAGTGTGAAGAAGTCTTCTCCACAGTGACTACTGATCCATTGGGACAGGACTTTCTCCTGCTCACCCAGAGACTGTGTCACAGACGTCAACTGACCAATCAGCTGACACGGGGGACACGGGGGACGCTGACTCACTGAGGCAGAGGATCAGAATCTGTCACAGGACGCAGACTGACTAACAATCACCAGATGTCTCCATGACCTCATCAGCGGCTCGTTGGGTTTACATTTGATGTCTAGAAACCAATCCTTCACCCGGAGACGTGAATTCCTCCACCGCTTCTCCTGTGACGACGTGTGAATGCAGCAGATGGACATACAACATCAGGCTTCAACACAGATTACCGACTCATCCCGGGAATGTTCTCACAGACAGGTGGAGATGACGGAGCACAGACGTGAGCTCAGGCCTTCCTCGCCTCGTCACCGTCAGTTCAGAGCCCAGTCACCACCGAGCATCTGCTGGAGCTTCAGGACCACAGCAGGTGTGTGTGTGTGTCTCCACTGCTGATAGAACCTGGTACCTGGCTACCTTCACTATCACCTCCGTCATAAACGTCCAAGAGAGCTGAGCCCGTGTTACACACGACATCAGAGTGCTGGCCTCTGATTGGTCAGTTGTCAGCTCCGCTAACATTTCTAAACCCTGGGGGTCCAGAGGCCCCAAACTCCTACAGCTCCTTGACGCCGTAAGCATTTTTAAAAAGATTCACTTGACTGACTCAGACACTGACTTTGTATTGGCTGGGTGTCGTTCACAGAATCACATTGACGGAACGATTCATCAGGTGCAAGCTTCATTTAGGGAATGAGAAACATCACAGATCGAAACAAGGAACACTGCATGGAAGAAGAAGATGAAGGAGGAGAAGACGAAGAAGAAGAAGAAGAAGCAGAAGCAGAAGTGACACAGGACCAGGAGCTCCTGTGGACAGGAAGTGGAGGAGTCAGTGTGAATTGCACAGTGGAGAAGAACCAAACCAAAAGCGGAGCAGAGGGACCAACGGAAACGTTCTTAAGTTCATCTCCAGCTGTGACCTGGATCGATCAAAGGAAGAATCTGTGGAGCCCCGGCTGAGGAATTGATCGCTGCAGCTGACATTTGGAAAGGATGTATTTGAGGTGTTTACGTCATCGACGCTATCACCGTGGACAAAAAAGTGTCTGTTTCTATGACGACAGGGGGCCAAAAGCCACGGGATGAATCCACAGGTGCGTGGGGGAGAGGGAGTCAAACCAGGTGACCGTTACATGAACCAGGAGGAGGTTCACTGGTCCTCATCAAGAACACCTTCATTTATCACATCTAATCAGTGAGACCGGTTCAAGTAGATCTCTGTCTGACGTCCTGAACAATTCATTCACAGACAAAGGGATAAAAGTCAGCAAACACAACCTCCTCGGCCGAGGTACGGTCTGTGGTTGTGTTCTCGCTATCACCACTGACACATCAGCTCCCTCTTGGTGATCAAACTCCAGCCTCCTCCGACGCCCAAATCAAACAAATCCGCCATTGAAATTCCTCCAGCTTTCTCTCATGCATCAGTAAGACCCTGCGATAATATTTCATCTGCGGAGCAGCGGCAGCCGCAGCCCACTGCCAGGACTGAGGGAGAGGACGGAGGTGTGCTGAATGTTAAAGCCAATCACACCGACAAAAAGCCTTTAACTGACGGAGGAGATCGGAAAAACCAAAATATAACCTCAAATAACCTCTTCAAACCTACACTAAAAAACGTACTAACCAGTAGCGTGGTGACATTTTCATTTGATTTGATTTGATCTATTTATTTATGTTTCATTTTATAGATTTTACTCTTTCTATTGCCTTTTTTTGCAAAGCACTCTGGTTCACCAAACGGGTTGTTGTACAGGGCTGTGAATAAAGAGCAATAACCTTGAAAGATTTATTCACCGACTTACATCCACCGTTCTGCAGCAGTGTATGAATGAAACATGGCTGTTATTTATTTCCAAGGTGGATCTCTAGTGCTCTGTTCATCAGGAACATCTGACAAACTCAAAGCACAACCGCCATTATCTGGTGTTCAAGACACACACACACACACACACACACACACACACACACACACCATGGTGACGCCATGAATGAAGTGGTCGTTTTCAACAGTGTGAAATCTGAGGTGTGAATTCCAAAGGTCCCCAAAGGGAAACGGCTGTCCACTTCACTGTGTGTGTGTGCGTGCGTGCGCCCGCTGATCGGAGGTTTGGATTACGATGAGATATAAAGTTATGAGCTGGTGTGTTAACTTTGTGTAACAATGCTGAACGCGACCTCAGACGCATTCAGGAGACCGGCGCGTGAACGTCGACCGTATTTTTGTTTTATCGCCTGATTCTTTTCACTTTCAGTTGTCAGTCAGAGTAAACTTTCAATCATGTCCTCACAGCATTAGATGCAAACGCTATGCTAACAAAACAGACCAAAAAATGATGAAAACCAGAGAGCATGTTGTGGAAATTCATAGATAAAAGGAGCTGAGTTCTCTGGTGGGTTTGTGGCGGCGTTCCGCTTTACGGCACACTGCACCACACTCGTTGCTGTGGACACACAGCTGGAAATGTCTGATTGGTCTGGACTGGACTTCAGCGTTTGTTGTTTCCCTCCGACTGTCAAATGAACTGGGTGGACGTGGACAGCGGTTGTCGTCTGCTATCAGGACACAAATCACGTTCAGGAACTGGACCGCTGGGCTCTGGAGGGTTTCAGCGCTGCACTGCTCCGCTGGGCTCATTCAGCCCAGCGCCAGAGCCGACAGGTGAATATGGGAAAAGCATTAGAGGAGGAAGGCTTTCCGCTCACGTCGGCGCTGTGTGACGCTCCGAGCTGGAATCCAGACACAGCGACACAGCTGCCAGCTGATACTTTTATCAGAAGATAAGACACTATTCACTGCGAGAGGGGAATTCTCATGGTACAGCAGCAAACACTGAGGTAAGAAAGAAGAAAGGTTTACAATCAGCTACAAAGAGAATGACACGAAAATCTAAAAACTACATTTACAAATAGGATTTTTCAGAAACGAACCTGCGAGAGTGATTCTGTTATCAAAATAAAATGTCACTGACGTCTGGTGACTACATCTGATCCAACACAGGGTTTTCTGTTTTTCAGTCTGTTGGATGGATGAGAAGCAGCAGACGTTCTTATCACGGGCAGCTTCTTTCTGGTTTAAAGTAAGAAACCCTTTAACACGCTAGCAAACGTTGGATTACCGTAATTACATGACTATCAGAAAACGTCCAGCTGAGAAGTGTCACTCGGTTCCTCTACCTGGTGTGAAGAAGCTGAGAGAGCTGAAGAAGGAGGAAACGACCATCGGTTCCTGGAAGCTGACAAGATGCACTTCACAGCCAAGTTGCTGTCTGTCATTATGGTAATGACTCACCGGCTTCTGGCAACAGAGTGAATGGGGTTACCGTAATGACAGCAACGCAGCTGCTGTCAACTTCAAGGAACCGATGGACATTTTCTCCTTCTTCAGCTCTAACAGTCGTGTAATTACAGTACTCCAGCGTGGATCCAGCGTCGGGGGCACCGTCAGTGTCAAAGGGGGTAACACAGCAGGAAGTAAAAGTTGTCCGATGATAAAAAGGACAAGATCTTGACATGTGTTGGTTTGACCTTCCATGCAGTGTCTGAGCGGGAGCAGATGATAAAACAGCAGGGTGAAGGTCAAAGGCAGTGATGGTGGAAACAGAGGGAAGCGGCGCAAGCGTCCCCGGGGGAGCACGGAGGGAACGAGCGTGAGGGGAGAGGAGGCAGCAACAACTGTGACAGCTGCGTGGACGTTTGGGCTGAGCCACGCCGGGGAGGTTGGAGGGCAGGAATGCAGAACAGATCAGTCAAACAGTGCTTCCAGCCAAAGGGGGCGGAGCCAAAGCAGCAACAGATGCTTAATCCCTCACTCTGTCCTGTCAGGGGCGTCATTTCACCGAGGGCCAAGTGAGAGCCGAGTGTAAAACAGCTGTGTAACGTACTGTTAAATAACGTTACACGAGTTGTGTACAGTGGCGCAACGCATTCCCATGAATCTTATCGCCTCAGAGCATTTTGTTGCTTCATTCTAACGTTCCCATGGAAGAGATGAACTCGGAATCTGACTGGTGACTGCAGACAAACCTTAACAAGTGAATCATATGACAATTAGGAGAAAACTGCTGTTTTTCTGAATTGACGAGACAATTATCTCGTAATTGGGAGACAGATTTAAAAAAAAGCTGGTTTTTTTCCTGATTCTTACTCCACACTACAACCTTTGGTCTAGTTTTTATGCTGCATACCTCATTTCTGTGTTAACTAACGCAGTCATTTCACCACTGAGCCTGGTTACAGGTACATGTCAATTAATACCAATTAATGCCAGTTTTCATTATCTGTTGAATGCTAATTTAGATTTACATTACATCTGAAAATGTTGCATTTTTTGATTTTTTTCTCTTATCTCTCTGCTGCTGTAATGCTGTAATTTCCACGCTATGGGACAGTAACGACTTATCTTAAGAGACAGTTGACCACCCTTGTGTGTTTGCATTTCATCCACTTTCTGGTGGGATCCCATGGACACATTCACCCAGCACGCTGACTGACAGGCAACAACAACAAGCAGTTGCTACCGTTTGTTCATCATCTCCCGTTGCTATGGTTACAGGTCTCGGTTGTTCTGCATCTGATCCCAGTTATCAATGGGTGAACGTCAGGTTTCACCCTGGACCGATTACCAGCTGAAGGACAGACAACCATTCACACTCACATTCACACCTACGGGGGATTTACCTCAGTATGCTGTTGGTATGGGGAGGAGGACGGAGTACCTGGAGAACACCCACACAGACAAAACTCCACACAGACCACACAGACCTGGAATCCAACCAGGGACTGTCTTGCTGTGAGGTGACAGTACCACTGTGCAATGCAGTGTACTTTTACTACAGTGTACTTTGACTGCAGTGTACTTTTACTGCAGTGTACTTCTTTCATCTTTTTCCTTTTTCCTTCCGGGTTTCTCTCTCTGTTTCTTGAACTAGAAACTCCCCACAAAACTTTGCCCTCATTCTTCTGCTGAGCGAACGCGACTCACCCAGGAGACACGGACAGCTCCAGGGCTGCAGGTTGACATCACGTACCTGCTACAGAGTTTGGTCTGGGCATCATGAGGAAGGAGTTGTTCTGCTGGGGGTACGGCAGCGGCCCCTCGGCCGTGGGACATGCCGGCTGTGGAGGCCTCAGCACCTCAGGCCTGAGCTGCTGCTGCTGTTCGGCCCGGGACGACGTGCCGACCGGCGTGGCGGTGGCGCTGCTGGAGTCTTCCTCCGCCACGGGCGAGCAGGTGTCCCCCCGCACACTCTGGGCCAGGCCATGGCGCCCGCTGCCTCTCAGGCTGCCGTCCTTACTCCACTCCAGGCTGGAGCCGCTGCGGTCATCGTTCTCCGAGGAGCTGGTGATGGTGGCTGGGAGAAACCAAAGGAGGAGCATGTGAGGGAGAGCACAGCTGAAGTGGCCTTTTACCCCTCCTTACCGGAATCTACCATCTTGTTGGTTTGACCAGCACAGCAACCTCTCAATGAACAAACAAACCTGCCGACCTAACCCAAAACAACAAACCAGTCTGGACTAGAGAGCTGCAATGGACCCAACGCTAATGTCGCGGGAGTGGGCTTTGCTCTGAGCGGGAAGGGGCTTCTAATAAAACAACGTGTTTTCTCCTAAAATCAACACATCTCTGTTGTTGTACAGGTGTTCATTGTCTGAGGCACACACGTGCAGGAGCCAGATCAAGAAAACAGTCCCGGGTGGGTCTACCTGATGTGGGCGGGGTCAGAGTTCCACAGTCAGTGGGCGGGGCTTAATGGGATGGCGACAGTGGTTATGTACACAACAAAGATGGCTGCCACTGACGACGACTGGGAACCAGTTCCAAAAAAGACCAACAAGGATCATCTCCGCTCCTTCGTCGTCTCTCCAAAACAAACCAGACACCGAGTCGTTCCTCGGATGACGTCACCTCGCTCTCTCCTCTGATTGGTCGTAGCGCTATCCAGTCACGTGCAGTGGTACGTGGAGCTGCCCCCGTCCAGTTTGTGAAGTCCTGCCTCATCTTCTCTAACTACTACCCTGAACATCAGCGAGTATCCACAGAGGGAAGCTATGACCTTGTGCTGAGAAGCCCCGCTGGACATCAGACAGGTGTTGCCGAGCGGAGGGCCAAAGCAGCGCCGCGCCAGCAGCTGGATGCAGTCAGAGGATTGGAAATGACGAGCCAGCGGCCGGTCGTTGCATCACCGCTGATAATCTGGATTTCATAACGCAGGGGCCTGTTGCATCATCATTAATATTCACAGAACCAACAGAGTCGGGAGCCGTTGACCTGAGCAAATCGTTCACGACGTTCATGTGGTCGCTAGGGCTGGAAGATACGGACTGAAGGTCAAAGATCAATAGTTATCAACTGCGTGGTGAATCTATGGACAATGTCACATTTTAGAAATGTCCTCACTGAATGACGGGGATCATGTTAACATGTTAACTGGGTCTGAATACTCTCAGTGTACGTTTCCCTTTCACTGCTTGATTAATATTAGTCGACTCGTTCGCAGGGAACGAACCCACGGATCAGATTCACTGCCGCACACAGCAGGACTGGAACGGCGGAATCTTTTCAGTCGGTGCCTCAGTGCAGCTCGTTCACCCAGATGATTCAGGACGACACTAAGGTTTGATACAAACTGCGGAAATATATCGATATATATTCAAATATGGAGCTGTCGCCCAGCCCCACAATCGGTGGAACGTCGGCCCCCGGTGAAGAACCGCTGTGACGGTCGTGGCTATTGTTCAAACATCCAGGCAGCAAAGTCTCCATGATCCCACTGAGGCAGATTAATGGGCTTTTCTAGTCAGAGTCTGAGTCGAAAACTTCAAAGAACGACCAACGTTAATCACCAGGAAAAATCTGACTTCTGGACACAACATACCTTTGTTTTGTTTGCACAGAGGAGGGAGGGAGGTGTGTGGGGGGGGTGCTGCAGAGCTCAGAACTGTGCTATTCTCTCACAAAACTGTTGTGATTTGATGAAAATCCTAGTTGTTGGACAGATGGAAGGAATACAATGGCCCAACCTGGTCAGCGTCCATCAATTATTGATGTCTGTCTGGGAGGGTGGGAGATCTAATATATTCTTTTCTCTCTATTCAAGAGATGAGAATCCGCAGTACAAAAACACAAACTATCGTACCAGGCAGCAGGACTGTGGTTTCTCCAAAAAAAAAAAAACAATAAAAATAAAAATTCCGTTTGCTCACAATCAGATATTCTGGTCAGTTCCGACGGGAACAGACATTGGTCAAATCTAATTCTCAGCTGGTGAGCGTCGGCTGAGAATGTAGAAGACTGAGGTTCATCTGAGGAAAAGTGCATCACTCAGTCATTACAGAGTCGGATTTCTCCTGAAAACACTCAGACTGAATTGGTTTCAGAAGCCCTGTGAGTGTGAAGGCCACATCGATAGTCCTCAGATGTCTGACGAGACCACAACGCGCAAACTGTCGGCGCTGGTTCCTACGTGGGCACAGGAGAAGGACCTCGACAGAGCATCACCACTGGTGTCAGAGGAAACAAGGTCACATAGGATGAAGACTGGAGACCCTTCCTCCAGTGAGTCCAGTGAAAAGAAGTCATCGAGGCTTTGAATCGACCGCAAACCCACACAGAAGAAGAACCCGCTGACGACGAATGACTTCTACAGGTTGGATCATCTCCGGCTTCAGTTCAACGAGACATCAGAATGACTCAGCGGGAAGGTTTTCATCCTGTCCATGTGTGGTCCACTGACCGACGCCGCGCTGGAAGATGAACCGACACACGGCTGATCCTCTCCGTCGTATGTGTACTGGTATTCAGTCAGGACAAATTGTTTTTATCCACTAGAACACTCACAATATTTAAATATCATGGAACAGGTTGTTTTTTTCCACAGTAATGGAATTCAAACTGTGAAATGTTATAACACATATTTTACATTCAAACAAACTGAATGTTTTTGTTCCAATTCAGACAAATATGGTCCACAGCTCATGGAAATCTAAAATCTGCATTATTTAATAACTGCATTATTAGTGTTCTACTCAAACCTGACACAAAACATTGTCACATGATTGAAGTATTATTCATTATTACACATTCAAGCAAAAGCGTTCTGGTCAAAAACTCCGGCCTGATGACAGACGGCGTGGGGAGGAGTCTTACCGATGATCCCGCTGTCTTTGCTGTCAAGCGTGGAGCTGGGGCTGGTGATGGTCCCGTACGGGCTGGAGCGGCTGAGGGGGGGGCGGCCCGTCGTGCTGTTGAGCGTGGAGCACGGGCTGTCGGTGCTGGGAGACGCCGTGCTGCTGGTCAGCGTGGAGCAGGGGCTGATGCCCTGACCTGTCAGCGAGCACTGGGGAGGGACAATGAACACGTTCACCCACAAACCCAGTCCGGACAGGACGGCTCGTCTCTGCTGCTGGTGTCCTGACGCCATGGAGAAGAAGGATTTGACCTGGACCCTTCAACGTGGACGGTATCCCATTCACGCTAACATACCTTGGAGTACCGTAATGACATGACTAGATGCGCCATCAGAAAACAGTTCCTCGACCTGGTGAGAAGACGGAGCTAGAAGAAGGAGGAAAGATCCATGTCCATCCATGAGAACATCCAAGTTGCTGTCATTACGGTAATGACTCACTGGCCTCTGGCAATGGAGTGAATGGGATTACCGTAATGACAGCAACATGGCTGTTCCTCCTTCTCCTAGCTGCTTCTTCACACCAGGTAGAGGAACTGAGTGACACTTCTCAGGTTTCAGGAACCGTTTTCTGATGGTGCTAAGAGTCCGTTCCTCCAACTTATGCTAGCGTGAATGTATCGGCAGCGAAACCGTCGGTGTTATTAAAGAGTTGAAGAAGTCCTTCACAAATAAACGAGTCCCACAGGTTCACGGTGGTTACACACCTGTATTCTGGGAGGGAGCGTGACAAGAAGTTTATCGGGAAGGAGAATCTGCTTTGTCATACAATGGACTCTTTCCTGCCGAGTCATCGATTCTGTGTGACAACCATAGAGCAGCTGCACCTTTGTCGTTGACACAAACGACAAGCACACACAACTCTGGACCTACGCTGGTCCGTCCGCTGTTTTAGAACTCTGCTCGGTACCCTGGAGCTCCGAGGGCTGCGGGAACCAAACCCCCCCTTCACACTGTCCCACAGACTCACACTGGACAGATCCAGCCTCATTCATCCACCAGTCAACCATGAATGGTTGTTTCCAACTCCATTCCACATCCAGACATTTGTCTTAGTCTACTGGGATTGGACGTATTCTCTGTGGTGTTTGTAGTTTCTGTTGTCTGTTGACATATTTGGGACATTTCTGCTTTGTGCGGTAAGAAGATTACCGCCCCCCACGCCCCCAGGACGATAAAGTATGAGACTGAATCTGAACCATGAATGTTCACGACACTGTTTGCAGGAGTATGTTCCAAGCAACAAGTGGACGTTAGCTTAGCATGCTAACATGCTGAGATGCGAGACATTATCGTACACACCATCCAACAAGCTCATAAAAGAAAATCACATTAGATAAGACGTGATGTAAAAAGTATTCAACCGATTCCAGGATTTCCATGAGGGAAATTAAATTTGCTGTATTTTCCACATTTTGGACAACACAAACAAAGAATGTACATCTGTGCATGGAGGAGGTGTTCAGTCCATCTACCTTTTATCACTTTCTCCTTCAATAATCGCTCCCACGTTCCTCTCCTCATTCAAACTCCAACAATCCAATCACGGAGCGAGTTGTCACAGGACGTCTCGACCACAGGGACCTTGGCATCTTCTGCTGACAATAAACCATTGAAAACGGCTGCTACGCTAATGAAAAGGCAGAAACATAATTCCCTGTCAGGATTTCAACTCGGCTGAACTGGGCACATACAAGGTCGCAGCAGAGTCCTGTAGGCTAACGCGCTACAGGAACGGGAGCAGCGTTTGCATTAGTGCTGACAGGTGAGACTCTTTGTGCTGTTAGCATGATATAAACTACAGACACATGCTGGTTTGTGACTCTGACAGACAACAAACATGTTTCCTATTTTCTGTTTGACACCACGTCATGTACATTAGACACGGTACGGAAGAGCCGGGAATGGACATGCTGCTTTAAAGAGTCATAAAACAGCAGAGTAGAGGAAGAGAACTGTTGGCGGATCACAATAACCAGCTGTAAACACACATCTGAGCCCTAACAAACACGGATAATCCATTTTCCTCCCATACTCTCTCCCATTCTCTCTCTCCCCCGTGTTCCTAATATTGACAGTTGGGCGTCACATGTCCGAGGCACAAGATGAGCAGACTTTTCTCTGCAGCTCACACCGCCTCAGTGTAATTAGTGCGGCCAAACAAACGAAGACTCATGACCACCGACACAACTATTTCTGGAGCCGGGCTCAGACACTCCTGTTACATTACTCCAGAGCTCCGCCGACGGCACTCAAGTTTCTGAGACAAACACTGGAAACATCGAGT
>CAAKHB010001419.1:0-15426 GCA_901007665.1 Aeoliscus strigatus
CTGCTCAGTTTGTGGGAAAAGATTTCGACATAAAAATGCTCTGATGCGTCACATGTTCGTCCACAAGGAGAAATTGATCAGCTGTGGCGTCTGTGAGCAGAGATGCACTGAGCAACGACAGCTGCAAGAACACCGGTGTGACGGAGTTCCTGGAGCTGGATGTGACACACATGACAAACTGTTCAGCTGCTCTGAGTGCCACAGACGATTCCGGATCAAGAATAATCTCCAGCAACACATGAAAACTCACACGGGAGAGAAACCGTTTGTCTGCTCGGTTTGTCACGAGAGCTTTACTCGACATGGAACATTGACTCGACACTTGATGCGTCACACCGGGGACAAAACGTTCATCTGCTCCGTCTACGGTAAAGGATTGAGAAGTAAACAGAACCTCCAGGAACACATGAGAACTCACACCGGAGAGAAACCGTTTGTCTGCTCTGTCTGCAGAAAAAGATTCAAACACAGGAACACTCTGATGTATCACGTGTCTGTCCACACCGAAGAGAAAGGACTCACTGAGCAGCAGCAGCTGGAAGAACACCAGTGTGATGGAGAGATGTCACAGCGCCACCAGAGTCCATCTGAGGAGAACACAGAGACACAACCTGAACATGATGACCACTGTGGAGGACCAGAAGCAGCCACCAACGGAGATGATCCACTGTCCCCGACCCACCACAGGAGCTCTACCTCTGCTGAGCTGATCTCTGACCACAGTGACGGCACACGTCAGGAACCCGTGAGCGTCTCTGACCGCAAACCAGAGTCTGACGACAGTGTTGACAGTGATTTCTGGAAGGAGAACCGCCGGCGGCAGGTGGCCTGCGACCAGGTCTTTGGGAGTGAAACAGGAAGTGACCCGCTCAAACCGTACAGCTGCCCTCAGTGCAGCAGACGCTTCCTCCGAGAGTGTCACGTGACCAACCACATGAGGTCTCACTCCCGAGCGTCGGTGTTCTCCTGCTCCGTCTGTGCTCTGACCTTCTCCTACCGGTCGGTGCTGAAGATCCACATGAGAACTCATACGGGCGAGAAGCCGTTCGTTTGCCCCGTTTGTGGTCAGAGATACGCACACAAGTCCACCATGCAGTCGCACATGAGCGTCCATGCCCTGGAGAGACAGTACTGCTGCAGCGTCTGCGGGCAGGGCTTTGGCTGGTTCACTGAGCTCAAGTACCACCGGTGTGACGGCGGGACGTGACCACACCCCATCTGTCGCCTGTGTCACATGACTCCATTAAAGTTTCGACCTTTATTTAACCGATCTGGGAGTTTTTCCCTGGAACTGTCAGAGAAGTGAAATATAACATGCTAAACAGGCTATTGTGATACGTTGTTGGTCAAGTATGAACCTTTACAATGTGTGATTCCAGTACTTTTATATTATACATTCCAGGTTAAGTTACACCCAACATTAATGCATCTGTCACACACTTCATTCAATTTAGATGGCACTTCATTTAAAACATAACGTTCACAGACTCGAACATAGTGTTAGAAGGAAAGGTATGACCATTTTTCTATCCAAATTTACAATCAAGTGAGAGTTATTTGTCCTGAGCAATTATCTCCGCTTCTGACTTGTAGATTCAACACCTGACTGGCCATCCACTGACCAGGTCATGCATATTAATTAGTAACAGGAAACCTCCACTGGCCAGAATAAATTCGGACCTCACCCCTAGTTTTTCGGATTTCCTTTTTTGTTTTGTTGACTTTTAGTTGTCTTTCCGTCTTAGTTGTTGTAAGTCTTTTAGTTGTTTGAGTTTGAGACCGGTTAACTCTTTAAGTTTGTGCCGTACGTACCGTTCATTTGTTTGTCTTTTTAACGCGTTCAGTAACTTTTCCAACGACTTTACTCCTAGTTTCACTATTTTTGCACGTGAAACTAGTAACAGGCACAGCAACCATGTTTTGATGATGTTTGACATTTTTCCTTTTGTAGTCGCTTACGGTTTTTTTATAAGTTTGTGTCGCCTGGCCAGTGCACAAACCTTATAAATTAAACGAATATTCGACTCCGTGTTATCACGCCTTCGCCGTCAACTCAGCGCCTCGCGGTGAAACTGCTGATCGCAGCCTCCAGCCTCTGTTCAACCGCAGCTTCCGTCAACCAGCTGTATCTCAGCGTTGCTGGGAGACACGCGGCAGGACCGAGATCCGGTGCAGACGCACAGCGGATCCGAGAGACATCCACTTGGAGAAGCGGTGAAACCCCGGTGGTCCCAGCCCATCGCTCCTACGCAGGGACGGCTCAAAGTAGGCGTGCTTCCACTCGTGCGCTCCGAAAGGTTGATGTCAGAAGGTCCATAACACGTCCAAATTTAATCCACTAACGACTGAATTACGACGCAATTCATGATTAAACATTCCGAACTTCGATGATTAGCGAATCAATGATCACTCATTAGTTTATTTCCTTTTACACCATCTTCGATAAGACATACACACACCACACACCTCTAAACATATATCTTATCACTTATCTCTTTCCCCCTTTACTTTCCTATGATGTTAGTGTGTTGTACTAGGAAATAAATTCTTTCACATTTATAATTCACTCAGTGTCCTATCTTCTTTTGTTGTGTGGAACGAGGATCTATTGACCTTTAGGTTCATATGCTGCCCAGTGATACTAATATCGCTACAATATTTTGACATTCAAGCAGAGCATGTTCCACAGTCTCAATCCCTCCACACTCACACAGTCTGTTTTGATGTTTTCCTGTCTTCTTCAAGTGGCTGCTTCACAGAGTCTTTCCTGCCATCCCCGTAGATTACACCCTCCCTCCTCACCGTTGGTTGAACTGAAAACTAGAGCCTTCTGCTAACTTCTCCATTCCACTCTTTTTGCCACTCTCTCTCAAGCCCCTCTCTGATACAGCTGTAAAACTCTGGCTTGCCCTGTAAGATACTTACTTCCACTCTACCTTCCTGAAGAGCTTTCTTTGCAAGTGTGGCTGCTTCCTTGTTCCCCTCTACCGGTGTGCCCTGGTACCCAGATGAAAACGACTGAACTTCCTTTCTTCCGTATTCAGTGCATCACGTCATGCTCTCAGTCCGCCCTAGCTCTAGGAGTCCTGCTCCTCAGGGCCTCCAAGGCCACAGTTGAATCTGAGCATATAATCACTTTGTCAATCCACTCAATCCACCACAAGGCCCATATTATACCAATCATTTCTGTGGTGAACACTGAGGCTCCATCAGAGATCCTCCAACTCAGGCGGACTTCTGGCCCCCTACAATAGATCCCACACCCAGTCTTGCCACTGCCTGGATCCTTAGACCCATCCGTAAAAATGGGTGTGAACCTTCCCCACACTTCTCCCAAATACAAATCTACATGAGAGCCCGTTACTCTCCCCGGTTGCTTCTTATTTAACAAAGTGAATCTACTTCGGGTTCTGGGAGCATCCATGGCAGCATGGTTGGCCAAAATGTGGAGATAATTTGTTCTTTGTCAATCCCTACTCTCACAACTTGTTCCCCCATCCCTGAAAGGAAGTTGGCCCTGGCCTTCCCATTTGCAAACTCCCAGCTATCATCTAATAATCTTTTCAGTGAAAGCTTCAATCTGCACCCCTTCAATTTAGCCCAATAATGCAGCCCCAGCTTATTGCACCTAAGCAGAGGCCACGCCCCGGTTTACATTGGCAAAACTGGGATGGGTGTCGTCCTAAAAGCCCCACAGCATGTTCTTAATGCTTTTGCTTGAATGACATCAAGTTGGTCTACGGTTGAAGATTCGGTCCGCCTCCTCAGTGTTACGTTGTTTAGATTTTATCGCGCCCTATTAACTCCAGACCAGTTGGTGGCGGTAATGCAGCACAGCGTTCTTTCTAAATGCCAATGAAGACGAAGAAGAGAAGCTGGCGCCCCACGTCGACATCATCCTGTTTCTCCCTTATATAATATTTGTCCAGTTAAGTAGAAATAAACCATCGGGGCGCTTTTGTGTCTGAATAACGTTGATAGTGTTTGACCTCTGACCTCCCGGCTGCTATGAAACGTCTGCAGTTAGCTTAGCTCAGCGACACGTCACTGACAAGAGACGGTCAGAGAGAAAATGAGTAAAATTCAAATGCTAAGATTATTGGTGGAGCAGAGACTGACTGCGGCTGCTGGGGAGATATTTAAGCTGTTTGAAAGAACGATAGCAGAGTTCGAGGAGGAACTTTGTCGTTATAAAAAGGAGAACGATCGTCAGCGAGAACTACTGGACGCTGTTTTCAAGCCTCAAGTTCGGTTGCACAGAGCAGGTTGGTTCACTTCTTCTTCTATTTCTTATTCTTCTTCTTCTTCTCTCAGCTGCTCTGGACGTGACAACAAGCTTTTGTTCCACTGACTAAATGTCTCCTGCAGATGATGATGAGCTGCTGCTGAGGACAGAAGAGGTTCCTGAGCAGCAGCTGTGGAGCTCCGGTGTGGACCAGGAGGACCCAGAGCCCCCACACATTAAAGAGGAACAGGAGGAACTGTGGAGCAGTCAGGAGGGAGAACAGCTTCAAGGGCTGGCGGAGGCTGATGTCACCAGGTTCTCATTCACCACCATCATTGTGAAGAGTGAAGACGATGAAGAGAAACCTCATCAGAGTCCATCTGAGGAGAACACAGAGACACAACCTCCAACCGAAGATGATGGAGACCACTGTGGATCAGAAGCAGCCAGCAATGGAGATGATCCACTGTCCCCGACCCACCACGGGACGTCTCGCTCTCCTGAACCCGACACTGATGATTATGAAGACTTTAGAGGTGATATGAGTCACATGCTGAAGAAAGAGTTTAACTGCTCTGAATGTGGTAAAATATTTGGTTTTAAGAAGAATCTGAAGCGACACATGAGAATCCACACAGGAGAAAAGCCATTCAGCTGTTTTGTTTGCAACAAAAGTTTTATCCAGAAAGACAATTTGACACGTCACATGATTGTTCACACAGGGGAGAAACTGTTCAGCTGCAGCGTCTGTGACAAAAGGTTCACTCTGCCATACCGACTCAAAATTCACAAATGTGTTGTCGAAATATCACAGCTTCATCAGGGTCCATCTGAGGAGAACACAGAGACACAACCTCCGACAGAAGATGATGGAGACCACTGTGGAGGATCAGAAGCAGCCAGCAATGGAGATGATCCACTGTCCCCGACCCACCACAGGACGTCTCGCTCTGACCCTGATGAAGACAACGACGGGTTCAAAGCCACTGTCGCTCAGTTGATATCGAACTCTATGGATGCTGACGTGCCTGGAAGTCATGACAGCTATAACGCCGGTAAAAAATCCACCATCTGCTGTGAATGTGGGAAAACATTTAGTTGCAATTCAAGTCTGAATCTGCATAAGAAAATTCACACTGGAGAGAAACCGTTTGGTTGCTCCATTTGTGATAAAAGATTCATAAAGCGTGGTGACTTAATTGTTCACATTCGCTCTCACACAGGAGTGAAACCTTTCACCTGCTCAGTGTGTGGGAAGGGCTTCACTCAGAAGGGTCACATGACCAGACATGCGGCCACTCATAACCGGGAGAAACGCTACCACTGCAGTGTGTGTGGGAAACACTTCCCTTGGTCGTATGAGCTGAAGAAGCACAGGTGTTCTGTCAAGGAGGAAACCGAGGAGGTCGAGATGGACGACGCTTCCACGCCCACCGCTGGAGAATGAAACACTGAACAAACTATGACATCATCTGAAGTCAGAGTCAACACAGTGATCAAAGGTTGGCGCCACTGGATAGAGGCTCCACCCACCTCTTCACCTTGACGTTTGTCTCACGTTTTAATGGGATGGAGGTGATGTGAAGTAGCTTTCACACCGTTTCCTTCAGACTCGTCTGTATAGACGTCAATTATGTTTTTTTTTTTTTTGCGGAGGGTGCGGGGGTCTGGCTCAGCTTGTTAAATCAATACAAGCCTTGTAGCGAGTGTAATAATAAACTGTCGCCAGTAGGTGGAACCAGTGCTCTCAATAGGTGAAAGATCTGCATTAATTCTGAGAAGAAGAAAAAGGTGTGCGTTCAGGAAGCTCACACCATAGACATTTACAACTGGACAAACTCGTTAACAAAGACTGGCATTTTAATAAATACATGAATGATATTAATTTATAAAATTGGCTCCATGGATGTTTGTTTGACCTGAGGTTGACTGGTATTTGTTAAAGGCTAAAAGGAAGGAAAAGGGTATGTGTCTGTGAAGGTTCTCAGTCATCCAGGTCATGGTATCTTGCTGGGTTAAATCGTAGGCAACTGGACTTCTGGTTTTCTTGAAGACGTTTCGCCACTCATCCGAGAAGCTTCTTCAGTTCTGAACAGACTAGTGGGGAGTCCTGCTACTAATACTAAGTTGGGTCGTTACCTCACACAAAGGAGTGTTGGTATCAGGTCACCCTCCCTGGCTGTCGGTCGTCTGAGGGTCGTTAAGTCGTTGGTTTACCTGAAAAGGTTCAGAGAAAATGAAAGAGCGGATTTTGGCACAATTACTGCTCTCAGTGCCAAACGGCGCAGTGAAGGAAAGAGAAGGAGGGGCTACAAAAGCCCTACAGAACTACGGTAACTCAGGAGGTACAAAAGAGGTGAATTACAGCAGAGTAGTTAACTCAATAAAAGTGAATAAAAACACAGTGGTGAGATATTTGATCAAGTCAGGTATAACACTAGTTTGAATGCCAACCGCCATTAATCCAGAAGAAGAAGAAGAAGACGACCAATCTAAAATGGCATCCTCGCTGGATTGCGCTCCAGCACCTAATGAGACGTCTGTAGCTCATACTCGAACAGAGTATGTCATGGTAGTTTAGCGAGGAATATTGCCACGATCGTGAGAAAAGACGACGGCGATCAAGGCTTCGGAGACGAGCGTTATCTGAACAAGACACCGACGATCTACCCGGGCCAGCGGAACTCACGGTGTGAGTCACCACACCGTCAACTGACGGATCGACTGTGTCAGATGAATTCAGCCAACCTGAGCCGGATTAGTCAGATGTGTTTGTCATCTGGATCTACCAGGAGTAGCAGAGACTAGTCCCTAGACGTTCCAGAAAGATGTGAAGGTACGAACTAGCTAGCTAGGTAACGTTTACTGGTGAGAGAAGCTATCAAAGCGATCAGCTCTTCTCATGTCCAGTACACATCAACGAAATTTAACCCCACTATTATATGCTGTAACAGCTAGTTCATATACAGATCGTGCATTGAAGTCATGGTTCGCTTTTACAGTATGCAAACAAACCAAAATGTTCATGCATTTTATATAGCAAATATTTGCCAACAAATGCTTATTTTGCCATCAAAATCCCTTTTCACACATTTGTTCTTGTTTTACAGAAGGAAAGCACTGTTCAGATGTTCGAGGTGTCACTAAAGCAAAAAAACAAAAACAAAAACATCAAGGTCAGTGTACTGATTGAAATGTTTCTTTCCACACAAAGTCTATTTTTTGTCAGAAACAGAACTTTTTGGTGAAACTAGCCTTTGTTCTATTGTAGTTAACTAAAGAACGGAAAAGGGTAGAAACATTTTTCCCCGATAAAAGAAGAGTGTACTGAAATATAGGTCAAAATGCTCTGAAACGGCTGGCAGAGAAAAAGACAAACTGTTGAGGTGATGAATCGTTTTCCAAGCAGGTGAAACAAGTAGAGAATCAGAACCGCGTTAAATATATCATGGTTTATTCAACTGTTCATTCAGTACAACAGGAGTTCATTTCCGCTTAGCAACAGCTAACAGCCAGCATGTCACCTTACACAACCAGGAAGGAGAGCAGCTTCAAGGCTGGAGGAGAATGATATCACCAAGTTCTGAATATATTTCAATGGTTTGAAATATCAATATCGATAAAATTAAAGATAAAAATAAGACACCTCTGGATTATATTTCTCTCCACGAATACTTTCTGTAGTCACGTGACCTCTGTCGTCGCCCAGCTAGCTAACGTTAGCTGCTATCTGACTCCACCAGTGTCCACAGAGTGTTTAAAGATGAATTCAAGGTCATGGAAACATCTGGATACACGTGTATGTTTCTCTCTCTAGGCTGCAGTGTTCCTCTCGTCCTCTAGAGGCCGCTGTTCTCCATCGCCGTCCGGTCTCCTCTGTCCTCGGTGTGTGTCTTTTCTTCCGCTGGCTCCGTTGTCTTCAGAAAAGCAGCAGAATGTTCACCGTGCAGCTGCTGCGGGAGTCGGTACATGAGCGGATCAGCGCCGCCGCTGGAGACTTTCTGCTGCAGCTGGAAAAAGGGGAAGGAGCGGCTGAACTCCCGGTGCTGAGAGCGCTGCTCACCGAGCGGCTAACGGCGGCTGCGGACGAGATCGTCGCTCTGTTGGAGGAAAC
Organism: Aeoliscus strigatus; assembly: GCA_901007665.1. Lineage (NCBI taxonomy): Eukaryota > Metazoa > Chordata > Actinopteri > Syngnathiformes > Centriscidae > Aeoliscus > Aeoliscus strigatus. Next base: position 8,340 of record CAAKHB010001419.1, read on the forward strand.
CGTGGCGGAGTACGAAGACAGAGTTCAGAGGTCAGAGCGGGAGATCTACCGCCAGAGGAGACTGCTCGATGCCGTACTGAAGCCCGAAGTCCGGCTGCACAGAGCGGGTCAGTAACACACACCGGACCGGGAGGGTTCTGGAGGTAGCATGCTAACGCTAGCTAGCGCCGAGAAATGAACGTTTCTCTCAGCTCAAAGACTGTTCTCATCTGTTCAGTCCAGAATCTGAGTTCATGTGTCAAACGCGTTTACTACACAACGGGAAAACACCGACGTGAAGAGTTTGAAACGTGTTTTTATCTGTTAGCAGCAAATCAGAATTACTTTTCCAGCAAAGACTCATGGGAGACGTAGTTCTTACTATTAGCTAACACACAGGTTCATCATTTAAGGCACCTACCCATCATACTGTCGCTCAAATAAGTTAATTAAGAAGTAGACTTACTTGTGAAGGACATGTTCATCTCCCACAGCTGTTAGTTAGTATTTGTTTTTCTCGTGGAGGTTCAATCTGTCTGTGTCTCTGTTCCTCAGACGTCCATCAGCTGCTGTTGAGGACAGAAGAGGTTCTTGAGCAGCAGCAGTGGAGTTCCGGTGTGGACCAGGAGGACCTAGAGCCCCCACACATTAAAGAGGAACAGGAGGAACTGTGGAGCAGTCAGGGGGGAGAGCAGCTTCAAGGGCTGGAGGAGGCTGAGGTCACCAGGTTCTCATTCACCACTGTCATTGTGAAGCCTGAAGACGATGAAGAGAAACCTCATCAGAGTCCATCTGAGGAGAACACAGGGACACAACCTCCAACCAGTAGCTCCAAAACCATTTCTCACCTCATGACTAAATTCAGACTGATTGATTTTCTAAAGACCAGAGAGTCTCCGTCAGGTCTGAAGACTCCGGAGAAGAATGGAGTTATTAAAGGCGAAACTGGGCGTGACAACAAACCTCAACACATGGAAACAGAAGCTGACGGCGACCACTGTGGGGGATCAGAAGCAGCCAGCAACAGAGATGATCCACTGTCCCTGACCCACCACGGGACGTCTCACTCTGACCCTGAGACTGAGGACAGTGGAGACTGGAAGGACACCAGAGGGACTCTGTCAGGTTTCAAGTCTCTGAAGAAGAACAGAGTCTCAGAACATGACACTGGAGTTGAGGACAGACGCTTCAGCTGCTCTGAGTGCAGCAGAAGATTTACACAAACAAAAAATCTGCGCATTCACATGAGAACTCACACTGGAGAGAAACCGTTTGTCTGCTCAGTTTGCCACAAGGGTTTTACTCAACATGGAACTTTGACTCGACACATGATGCTGCACACTGGAGAAAAACCGTTCATCTGCTCTGTCTGCGGTAAAGGATTGAGAAGTAAACAGAAACTCCACGAACACATTATGTATCACACGGGAGAGAAACCGTTTGGTTGCTCCTTCTGCGGTAAAGGATTCATAAAGCGTGGTGACTTAGTTGTTCATGTTCGCTCTCACACAGGAGTGAAACCTTTCACCTGCTCAGTGTGTGGGAAGGGCTTCACTCAGAAGGGTCACATGACCAGACACATGGCCACTCACAACTGTTAGAAGCGCTACCACTGCAGTGTGTGTGGGAAACACTTCCACTGGTTGTATGAGCTGAAGAAATACAGGTGTTCTGTCAAGGGTGAAACCGAGGAGGTCGAGATGGACGACGCTTCCACGCCCATCGCTGGAGAATGAAACATTGAACAAACTATGACATCATCTGAAGTCAGAGTCTACTCAGTGATCAGAGGGTGGAGCCACGGGATAGAGGCTCGGGGGTTGGAGGGTTGTTTTTAGTTTTACTACTGAAATTAAACAGAAAATGATGCACATTTTTTAATCACTATTTGACCATTAGTGTCAAAGGCATGTTTGGTGATCAATGGGTTTATTGGAGGAGATCAAATGAATGGCGTGTTACATCCCGCAGCCTCCAGTACCCCAAACCATGCTGTTCAACGTGGACGTTAGCCAGTAACTGACTACTTGTACATCCATTTAACAAACATAAAAGAAGACAGGTACGAGGTTGAACTGGAGGCTTTATTATGTGAAGGAAATAAGAACTGTGGGGTCTCATGGCCTGAGCTACTGGTACATTCCCATCCCCATTCAAGTAAACTAGAAGTCCAGTTGCCTACGATTTAACCCAGCAAGATACCATGACCTGGATGACTGGGTGCCTCTCAAGGGAGGTGTTCCAGGCATGTCCCACCGGGAGGAGACCCCGGGGAAGACCCAGGACACGCTGGAGTGACTATGTCACTGTCATCTTGTGTTCGTGTTGTGTATATTGATTATTCTGTTACGTTGCCTCTTCATTTCAGTTCTTTTGAGTAGCATTGCCTTTATTTGCATGTGGTTTGTGACTCATTTTGTTTTGGTGAAGGTTTGCAATGACGTTACCTTGTTGTTGTGGTTCGTTTCCATTTCATTTGGTAAACTGAAGGGTTTTTTTGCTTTCTTTTGGGAGCACCCCGCTTTTTGTGCAGTTTGATTTGACTGGCATGACTTTACTCTGTGGGGGGGTTATTTCGGGGGCAGACAGCTAAGTGTATGAAAGTGAAGAGGGATAAAATGATGCTGCTTTATCAGACCCCCCAATTTCATCTCTGAGACATGATTTATATGACTTCTAAATGATAAAGGAAAGCACATTTACATTGGACTTTTACGAAACAACATATAAGTATCAAAAAGTACCATTGAATTAAAATGGATCAAATGTTGTGTGTTTATGCGCAAAGTGCATATTACACAGCTGAGACGTTCGTGTTTTAATTGATGTCCGTCGGAGGGGAACTGTGTAATCGTTTCTTACCGCCTCATTACGTGACAGTACGCCAAGAGCGTATGACGCAACCAGAAAGTGCGTCAAGGGTGGAGGACCGTCCAAGTTCACGTTCGTTTATGCGGTCGGCAAAGTCCGCCGTCAACTATCCGAAGAGACCGTCCCATCTGCGGTGAATCGCGGCAGGCGAACCTGCCACATCTACCGGAAGTTTCCGCAGGACCTGTCGCTGCCACAAATTACACTAGCTCTGACAGGATTCTTGTTTTTTCCGGCGGTCGAGGTCCCTTGCGGCACATTACTGCCTCCTAGTGACCGAGTTCATAGTGCACTTGATTTCTTTTAGTAGAGCCGTCCTGTGGGTCAGTGATAAGTGAAGTGAAGCTTCTGTAAATCTTTCAAAATAAAAGTGCACCCGACAGTTTTGGCAGGTTAGGCACAATCGCACATTTGATTTCTGATGAACATGGTTATGATGTGAATGAAAGGCTCATAGTGAATGTCTGACTGAAGTCAAGCTGACCATGCAGTCGCTACATAAATATACAACAAAACTACTACTGTACATTATTATGTAACACGATCCGGAAGTAATGTCCCCTGTGTGTGTTCTCTGTCGACTTGAACGTTCTCAGCTTCTCTGACTTCAGTCCAGACCAGAAACTGAGCCGTTGTTCACTTTGTCCTCGGACCGTGGATAAAATGTCCAGACTTTGCAGTCTGAAGCTTTTCGTCCAGCAGCGGCTGAACGCGGCTGTCGAGGAGATATTTGTCCATTTTGAAAGAACAGTAGTGGAGTATGAAGAGGAGATGGACCGCCGCCATCAGAAACTGCTGCGTGTGCTTTCAACCCCGGAAAGAAAGCTGCGGCACGCAGGTTGGTGTCATCTGTCTGATGGTGGAAACATGTTCCTGCTCTGCTGACGTTGGAGCGACCGATGCTAAGCTAACGGTAGCTACAGCCTGTTAGCCGCAGCTAGCTCCTGCGAAAGTGCAGGTGAAACACGAAGATCCGACACTTCAAGAAGACGAATCTTTGTCAAAGTGGTTTCTTCATCTAACAACCTGTCTGCAGTTGGAACCAGCTGATCATCGTGTGTGTGTGTGTGTGTGTGTTTGTGTTGCTAGCACCTGATCCAAACACACAGGTTCATCATTTAAAGTTGCTGTCCATCATACTGTCGCTAAAAGAACGTCAGTTGATTAAGAATTAGACTTTTGAAGGACATGTTCATCTCCTACAGTTGTTAGTTAGGGTATTATTTGTTTTTCTTGTGGAGGTTCAATCTGTCAATCTGTGTCCCTCAGACGTCCATCAGCTGCTGCTGAGGACAGAAGAGGTTCCTGAGCAGCAGCAGTGGAGCTCCGGTGTGGACCCAGAGCCCCCATACATTAAAGAGGAGCAGGAGGAACTGTGGAGCAGTCAGGAGGGAGAGCAGCTTCAATGGCTGGAGGAGGCGGATGTCACCAGGTTCTCATTCACTCCTGTCCCTGTGAAGAGGGAAGACGATGAAGAGAAACCTCATCACAGTACATCTGAGGAGAACACAGAGACACAACCTCCAACAGAAGATGATGGAGACCACTGTGGAGGATCAGAAGCAGCCAGCAACAGAGATGATCCATTGACCCCAACCCACCACAGGAGGTCTATCTCCTCTGAGCTGCGGAGCTCTAACTTTGAGGGCTGGAGACAAACCAGAGTGCTTTTAAAATCTGGAGAAGATGTGAAATCTTACAATCGCAGACTATTCTCTTGTTCTTTCTGCGCAAAAGCTTTTGTCCAAAAGGCTGATCTGCAGAGACACACCAGAATCCACACGGGAGAGAAACCGTTCATCTGCTCCATGTGCAGTAAACGATTCCGCCAGCGCTCTCATCTGCTGTCTCACGTACGGACTCACACAGGAGAAAAACCTTTCACCTGTACAGTTTGTGACTCCAGCTTCACTCGCCGCAACTTGTCGGCTCACATGACAAATCACACAGGGGTGAAACCGTTCAGCTGCAGTGTTTGTGACAAACACTTCACACGCTTGTATCAGTTTAAAGTACACAAGTGTTCTCGTAAGAACAACACCAGGAGCTGCATCTGAGGCTTCAACCGCTGTCTGCATTCATGTATTTGTACCCCAGGAGTTTGCACACACACACACACACGTTAGACCTGGGACCTGTTCTAGGATGTGTTTGTTGATCCTGAACTGAGGAAAAATTAGAAATGTCCCTACCTCAGATAAACTATATTCAAACATATATTAAACCTTAAAAACTTTAGAATGATGTCTTTGTTTACGTGAAAATAGAATAGAAAAATCTGCAAATGTCCTTCGTTCCAGGATGAAAAAACTCAGCATGTTCACTGAACCTGCTGCTGATGTGTTGGACAGGATGTTTTGTGGAACTGTTCTCTGTTATCATGTCGGACAGAATCCAGACATTTCAGACCCTCAGGTGTTTGTTCCAGTCACATTCACACTATTTACAGTCCGAGCTGAAGGAACTTCCATCAAGTCTTTGTAATGAACGTGTGTGAGTCTTCTACGACCCACTTTGTAACATGTGGTGTTTGAATGTCTGGACACATCCAACCACAATAAACACTGGAAGTAGAACATGTTTGGGTATTGACACAGATTCTTGTGTTCTGGTGATGGAATGGTGCTCCGTGGACGTGACAGACTGAGTTGACACGCCATCGATGGAGAACGGTGATGAGCAGCAGGTGGGTCACACACCAAAACAGTGCGTTTACTGAAAAGTTCCTGTCTGGTTATTCAAGTATGTGTGGTAATGCACACCTGACCCAGGTTTTATGACAGTTTATGTGGGCAGTGAAAATGACTGCAGCGACCTGCTCAGTGTGACTCAGCAGTTTATTACCATTCCACTGAAAGCACTGAACTCGTTTACTGACCAGAGTTTGACAGAACAAACTGGGACACAGAAAGTGGAACGCTCCAATCAGAACCATTGGGACACTAACTAGTCTCATATGATATATTATGTGACATCTCTCCATCACACTGGTGTTCTTCCAGCTGCTGCTGCTCAGTGAGTCCTTTCTCTTCGGTGTGGACAGACACGTGATACATCAGAGTGTTCCTGTGTTTGAATCTTTTTCTGCAGACAGAGCAGACAAACGGTTTCTCTCCGGTGTGAGTTCTCATGTGTTCCTGGAGGTTCTGTTTACTTCTCAATCCTTTATTGCAGACGGAGCAGATGAACGTTTTTTCCCCGGTGTGACGCATCATGTGTCGAGTCAATGTTCCATGTCGAGTAAAGCTCTCGTGACAAACTGAGCAGACAAACGGTTTCTCTCCCGTGTGAGTTTTCATGTGTTGCTGGAGATGATTCTTGACCCTTGAATCTTCTGTGGCACTTGGAGCAGCTGAACAGTTTGTCATGTGTGTCACATCCAGCTCCTGGAACTCCGTCACACCGGTGTTCTTGCAGCTGTCGTTGCTGAGTGAATCTCTGTTCACAGACGCCACAGCTGATCAGTTTCTCCTTGTGGACGAACATGTGACGCATCAGAGCATTTTTATGTCGAAATCTTTTCCCACAAACTGAGCAGACACACGGTTTCTCTCCAGTGTGAGTTCTCCTGTGTTCCTGCAGATTGTGTTTGCGTCTGAATCTCTTCCTTCACACAGAGCAGCTGAACGGTTTTTCTCCTGAATGAACCATCATGTGTTCAGCTAAAGCTGAATGCCGAGGAAACTGTTTCCTACAAACTGAGCAGACAAACGTTTTTTCTCCAGTGTGAGTTCTCATGTGAACCTGCAGATGATGCTTGTGGCGAAATCTTCTGCTGCACTCGGAGCAGCTGAACCGTCAGTTTGTTTCCTTCAATGTGGAGCCCAGAAAAGTTGAGGTGTTGGATGTTGCATGTCGAACTAAATCTGAGGGTTGAACAAAACCTTTGCTACAATTTGAACAACTGAATGCTTTGTCTCCTGAATGACACCTCATGTGTTGAAATAAATCTGAGCATTTTGTAAAACCTTTACCGCAAACGTGGCAAAGGAAGCAGCTGAACGCTTTGTCATCGCCATCACTGTTCTTTGATCCAGATGGAGCTTCATTGGTCTCCGTCCAGTCTTCACCGCCGTCAATCTCAGGTTCTGAGGTAGACATCCCGTGGTGGGTCGGGGACAGTGGATCATATCCGTTGCTGGCTGCTTCTGATCCTCCACAGTGGTCTCCATCATCTTCTGTTGGAGGTTGTGTCTCTGTGTTCTCCTCAGATGGACTCTGATGAGGTTTCTCTTCA
>CAAKHB010001420.1:0-13468 GCA_901007665.1 Aeoliscus strigatus
CACTGATCGTTTGTCTCTGACGTCGTCCCTCTCTCTCGTACCTCAAACTCTCTGTTGTCCTCATTGTACTGGACAACGTCCATGAAGTTACCGGCCAGAGACTCCAGGAAGTAGGACGAGTCCATTTCTGTCTGGACCTGCAGTGGGGAACACAGGCTGCAAGGACAGAGGACAGAGGACCGAGGACAAAGGACAGAGGAGAGGAAGGAAGACATGATGGGTGGAGTGGATGAAAGGAGTGAAGAGAGGATAGAGGAGAGACAGGAAGTAGAATTATTCCAGCAAATGTACAAACATCCCAGACTCAGTCAGACAGTAAAGCAGTAGATGCATGTGTGAGGACACGTGTTGACTCAGAGAAGCTGAGGTCACGTTCTGGTTTTAGAAATGAGTTGCCTGTGGTGACCGAACTTCCAGGATGGTGGAAGAATGACGCACAGATACATTCTCTGAGGGTTTGGACACTGGACAGACCTCCAAACCTCCTCCAGGAGCTTTGTGCTCCTGTGAGAACATGTGTGACAGCAGCTGTCGCTAAAGGATTCATTAGATTCGTTGGATTCTGATTCGTTAGTGGATTCGGCTGTGATCATCTGAGTGAAGATAAATGACTCGTTTTACTGTTTGTGAGCTCAAACTGTGCTGGAGTGACGAGACCGATGGAGTGTGAATACCGTACTTGAAATCTTTGGTGATGTTCTCGTACGTCTTCGGGTCTTTCAGACGTTCCGTGAGGGTGGCCGAAGCTTTCTGGACCAGCAGGGGGCACTGTATGTCCTCCGAGGCCAGAGAACGCTCCACAACCTCCAGATATTCTGAAGGAGACAAAGGCAAGTGGACGAGGAGACACTTCAGGAGCCACACACACACACACACACACACACACACACACACACACACACACAAACAAAGCAGCTATTTCATGGGGTTGCATAGGTTGCAATTGAGGTGAGACAGAATACAAAGTGACTCTGTGTGTGACTATGATGACATGATACCAGGAAAGTTGACAGTGGCGTGAACGGGGGCGCTGGTGGCCACAGAGGCGTGCACAAGGTGTGGGAACTTCAGCCGGAACCACGCTGCCAGAGAACCCGGGTACGAGCCTCCAAACGCCACCCACTTCCTGTTGGTCAGCCCCCGGGTCGCCGCCATTACTGTGCGGAAGTGAGCCAGGTCGGCCAGGGCCTGACGGCTGCTGAGGAACCGCAAGTTGTTTGTGCTGAGGTCCCTGAATGTAGCACAGAGGAGGGGCTAACTAACAAGACTGTTGAACACAGTCGCCACCTGCTGGTAGTATTTAATTTAATTCAATTCACACGTATAATTACCAGAGGAAAAAAAATAAATAGAATACAAAAAAAGACAATTCATGTCACGTGTGAGGTGTGGTTAGAATGTTTATATGAAAACTGCAAAAAATAAACCAAATTTGGAATAGGAAACAATGTCAATGGTTAAATAGAGGGTTTAGGACAGAGGGTGTAGCAATGTGCGGACTGTAAAGTCCATCGAGACAATTGTAAATTGTGATGTTGGGCTATACAAATAAATTGAATTGAATTTAAAAAACCAGCATGTATACTGAGAATAAAGTCAGAATTTTCATTCCACATAACAACTCAACAACATTTGATCGAAAACTGGCCAGGGGATGTTTGGTATAATGGATGTTCTGAGCCTGTTGAGTTGGATATTCGTGAATTATTCACAAAATAATATCTGAAATTAAGTTGTACATCAATGGAGTTATATTTCACTTCTAAGACAAATGTGACAGTTTGAAGAACCCGTGTGTCAGAGATGGTCAACAGCTATAATTTAAGAAAGGGAGGAGCACTGCGTACATCAGCAGTGGAGAAAGTTGCTTTTCAGCAGCATCAGTATTTGTAAATGTACCTGTCCATGCAATACAGTAGGTTAACTGGGGATAGATTAATGAATAATATCATGTAAGGAAACGTGTCCCGGGGGTGCGGTGGTTAGCGCTGTTGCCTCATAGCAAGAAGGTCCCTGATTTGCTTCCTGTCCTGGGATCTTTCTCATCTGTCTCATTCACATTCAATGATGATTACTAATGATTACTTATTTATTATAAATGTATGCACTCTCATCAGATCTAGAACAATCTATGTTCCATGCCTGTGATAGCGACTGATGTTACTCAGGTTCCAGTGTGCAACAGAACAGCGTGATCATTTTTGCTGTTTGTCTTGTTTATCCCATGTTGACTTGTGTTTTTACGTCTGTAAATATAATTTATAATAATATAATATTCTCTGCTGCTGTGACACTGCAAATGTGCCCGCTGTGGGACAATAAAGGACATCTTATATTATCTCATTTCATTTGTTGTTGAGGTCAAACACTCACGGCTCCGTCACACGTACGTTGTTGGTCGACTTTTTCCGTAGAAGCGATGCTCCAGCATCAGACAAAGAGCTCCCAGTTTCTCAGCATATGTCAGCCAGGTACCATTGTGCATCCAGGCTGGATTGGCTGGTCCCTCCCCTCCAATCATCAGGAACACTGGACCTTCTGACCTGTGGAAGTCCTCGTTCACAAAGAACCTCTGACGCAGAAACAGCTTCAGTCAACCACCTGATCCACCTCCTGGGATTCTTCTCAGACACACACCTACCTGCTGCCATGTCCTGCTGTCTGCCCCATTGAAGTGGTCCAGTTTCTGGGTGAACCACTGCTCCTCTGGCTCCAGGCTGCTCACAGGTTCCTGCGCCAACCTCCTGAGGCCTTTGGACCGAGCAGCCGCACACACACTGAACACAACAAACAGCTTACATACAACCACAGCTGACTTCATGTTCACTGGAAGAGTGAAACAGGAAAAGTGAAACAGGAACATGTGACTGATACATGGGGTCATGTGACTTCTCCCTCTGCTACTTTAATACCATTGTAAAACATAAGATGTATGAGTTTTAGGAGTTTTCACACTCACTGTTTCTTGCAGGAATGTCTCACAACATGTATGACTATTTCTGGGGTTAAACTTTTAGCTTTTGTTAATGAATATTATGTATTTAATCCAAATCAATAAGTCATACATACATTCTGTTAAGAAAAGTATATTGTGACACATCACACCGTCAAATATTGTCACACAATCGTCCAATCACAAATATATATATATATGAGAAAACAGCAATTCTTTTCAGGGTATAAAACGATTTATTAAAGGACAATGTCGACGCATTTCACCGTGAGAGTTTCCCGTGTTCGACAAACCTTGAACCGTCCACAGACGAGCTGACCACCAGGGGCGCTAAAAGAGAAATGCTACTGGGTTTTTTTCATACGAAGAAGAAGCGCTTCCGGTTTCTCTCAGTTTCTTTTTGCTAGCCGCTAGTTCATAGAGCCGCAGCCATGGAGGAGGCAAAAAACAAAGAGAATAAGCAGCCAGCGAAGACTGGTGACAAGGAGAAGGAGAAGGGCCAGCAGCCCTCGGGGAAAGAGAAGAAGGAGGAGCAGGAACTGGTGAGGCGGTGGACTCTGTGTGCTTCGTAGCTAGTGTTGCGGGAACCAGACGTGATATTTTGCCTTAGTCACTGCGGAGTTGACACCATGGTTGAACAGGCCCGTTGACTGAAAGATAAATCAGACGCCCAACGACCTGTCATATACTCAGTGATCATATGAGAGATGTCATGGTACCTCTCTGACATTTGACCGACCGGTGTGTTTCACGTTCCGCATAGAAACTCTCACAGCTAGCTCCAGGCTACCTCACCCGGTAAGCTAGCCGTGTTAGCATTCAGCTAGTCAACGGCGGACCTGATCAACATGTATGACACAGCAACTCAACTCAGCTCTCTGCTGATTATCTGATTACTCAGCTTGTGACGTTGATGGTATGTTTACATGTTTCTTTAGCTCTCACCTGTGTGATGCTTGTAGTGTAGACTTCACGTCCAGCACTGATCTTTGGTTTAGGTAAACATCTGAATCAGCAGGTTTACTGTGTCATGTCATGTAGCTTTAATAAATATACTTATATCTGAGTTACTTGTTTAAAATAATAATTTGAATGGCAGAAATGTGCATTTATATATTAGTGGGGCTCTAGGAGTATGTGTGGACACAGCTTTTAAAACAAATATTTGACAGTTATCATTAATAGTGTTTCTCTTCATTACTCAGTCAGAGGAAGATAAGCAATTACAAGAGGACTTGGAGATGATGGTGGAGAGACTGAGTGTGAGTATTTTAGAATTATGATATTTAACATGTTTTTTTTCTTAAGCCAACAAGAAGAAAAGAATGTTAAGTGTGTGTCTGTACAAATTGGTAGGAGAAGAACACAGAACTGTACCGTCCTGCATTGGAAGAGCTGCGCAGACAGATACGTTCCTCAACCACCTCGATGACCTCAGTACCCAAACCGCTGAAATTCCTGCGCCCACATTACGGAAAACTCAAAGACATCTATGAGGGCATGACCTCCGGGGAGAACAAGGTGACTGAGAACCATTGGTGACTGTGTGTGTATTTTTACACCTCTCACTGGAACACATGACGACATGATTTCAGCTTTCATATTTCACAATGGTGCATTGACGAGTGCCTGGCGATGCGTAACTCTGGTCCAGTTGCTTAATGAGTTGCTGTCAGCTGTGGTCTTGGAAAGGGCATTGTAACTTTATCATATGCAATGCACTGTTTTCTATTTGTTTACCTGCCCAGGGACTGCAGATGTAAATTAGCTATTTGCTAATTCCGGTGCAATCATGTATTGCACAAAATCCCTGTTAAGTAAAGAATAAAAGAAAGATTGTTTATATAACTATTGCTGTCCTGTTCTTGAACAATTTGTTTAAATTTTTGGGTGAATGAACAAAAAGTGAACTTTTTTGACCAAAGAGATGATGGTATGTGTTTTTCCAGCATTTCTGTGCTGATGTGGTGTCCGTATTGGCCATGACCATGAGTGGGGAGAGGGAGTGTCTCAAGTACCGTCTGCTGGGATCACAGGAAGAGCTGGCGTCTTGGGGACATGAATATGTCAGGTAGTGAAGAAGCTGCAGCAGAGATAATTCAGATTTTCCTTTGACAACGTGAAATGTTAATGACATAGAATGCATTTCCAACTTTCAGGCACCTGGCAGGTGAGGTGGCAAAAGAGTGGCAGGAGGTGGAGGAGAATGACAAGACCCAGCAGGAGACGCTACTGAAGCTGGTGAAGGAGATTGTGCCGTACAATATGGCGCACAATGCGGAGCACGAGGCCTGTGACCTGCTGATGGAGATAGAGAGGCTGGACATGCTGGAGGACTACATCGATGAAAACGCCTATGGCAAAGTCTGCCTCTACCTCACCAGGTACGTTCGGGTTTGAAGCTCTGTTTACAACTCCTCCTGGAATCAAGGGGTGTCCCGATATAACTTTTTCACTTCTGAAACAATACCGATATTGCAGGATTGAGTTTTGGCCATTGCCGATACTCATGTGTCAGCACAAATCATACATACTTTTACTTATTTTGTGGTGTGAAATGTTAGAAAAGGCTAGCAATATTACTCAGAGAATAGTCAGCGACAGTGTGTGAAAAACAGACCCATTTATTATCAACCAATGGGTTACATAACCCTTAAACATTAGAATATTCTACAATTGAAATAACCTCAATAAATCCAATAAAAACAAACGTTATATTTTTATTAAGTGCAGTTATTTTGTTTGTTTTCATACATACTGTCATTCTGAGTGCTTATATCAGAGATGTTAGATCTGCAGGCCAATATATTCCGACCCTTGTTGTTGTGGCTGATATCGGGCCGATCTCTGATATCAGCATTAGATTGGGACACTCCTAACTGAAGCATGAACTTTTTGTCCTCCTGTTCCCCTGCTGCAGTTGTGTGAGCTACGTTCCTGAGCCAGAAAACTCTGCACTGCTGCGCTGCGCCTTGCACATCTTCAGGAAGTTCAACCGTTACCCAGAAGCCCTTCGTCTGGCCCTGATGCTCAATGATGTGGAGCTGGTAGAAAATATCTTCACGTCCTGCAAAGACATGTATGTCGCCGTTGGATGAGTGTTTGGAATGCAGCCCGGCTCTGTGTCATGTGTATCTTCAACCGTTCCAGAGTAATCCAGAAGCAAATGGCCTTCATGCTGGGCCGCCATGGCATGTTCTTGGAGCTGAATGAAGATGTGGAGGACTACGAGGACCTGACGGAGATCATGTCCAACGTGCAGCTCAACAGCAACTTCTTGGCCTTAGCCAGAGAGGTAGGAAGGAGGAGGGAGAGATGGAGGCTGAGGAGCATTTGAGGGATTCACAGTGGGTCAGAGGTCATGTGATTGAGTATTGGCCAATGACCCTATAGCTTTCATTTGATCATTACATCCTGTCGTCCCCAGCTGGACATCATGGAGCCCAAAGTCCCAGATGACATCTACAAAACACACCTGGAGAACAACCGTGAGTGTCTGTTTGGACCGGAGACCCGTTTGACCTGTCAGACCAGAGACCCGTCCACATGCGCTGACCGTTGTTGTGGTTCTAGGATTTGGAGGCAGCGGCTCCCAGGTTGACTCTGCTCGTATGAACTTGGCCTCGTCCTTCGTCAACGGTTTCGTGAACGCAGCCTTTGGCCAGGACAAGCTGCTCACCGACGACGGCAACAAATGGCTGTACAAGAACAAGGATCACGGTGCGGAAACACGCTCGTCCTGCTGTGAATCTGAACGTTATTGGTCCCTGACTGCCCGATCTGAATTCCCACAGGGATGCTGAGCGCCGCAGCCTCTCTGGGGATGATCCTGCTGTGGGATGTAGACGGGGGCCTCACGCAGATCGACAAATATCTTTATTCTTCTGAGGACTACATCAAGGTAGATAAACACCACGACACCGGACCATGCAGTGTCCAGGAAACCAAAGTCACAACTTGTGGAACAATGTAGTGTTTTGATGATGATGATATGTGTGTGTGTGACAGTCTGGGGCTCTGCTGGCCTGTGGGATCGTGAACTCCGGCGTGAGGAACGAGTGTGACCCAGCCCTCGCTCTGCTCTCAGACTATGTTCTGCACAACAGCAACGTGATGAGGATAGGAGCCATCTTTGGGTGAGGAGGTCTGCTCAGTGCAGCTGCTGCTGCTGCTGCAGCAGCCGATGCCTGACGTCCTGCTTGGTGTTTTCAGACTGGGTCTGGCGTATGCCGGCTCCAACCGAGAAGACGTCCTCTCTCTACTCCTCCCCGTCATGGGGGACTCCAAGTCGAGCATGGAGGTACGGAGCTGTGTTGGTGGAAAGTACCTCCATCACCAGCAGCTTTAATACCCATTTATGCTTCTGCGTTGAACTGACACGGGCCTATGTCCCCCTGAGATATTGACTGACAGGGAACAGATCTTGCTACTGGTCTCTTTTTTGGTTAGAAAATGCCTTTTACTCAATGAACACAGAAATGCCTCTCTGAGATCGGTGGTCCCATTGGACCGTAGGTGTGATGTCAACGTGTCTTTCCAGGTGGCTGGTGTGACGGCGCTGGCGTGCGGTATGATTGCGGTGGGGTCTTGTAACGGTGACGTCACCTCCACCATTGTTCAGACCATCATGGAGAAGAATGAGCAGGAGCTGAAGGACACGTACGCCCGCTGGCTGCCGCTGGGCCTCGGTCTCAACCACCTGGGTGAGACAAGTGAACCGTCTCCACAGGAAACGGGCCGTTCCTTTCACGCTAACATCCGTGTGTCCTGTCCTCTGCAGGTAAAGGAGAAGCGATAGAAACGACGCTGGCAGCTCTTCAGGTCGTACCTGAACCTTTCCGCAGCTTTGCAAACACGCTAGTGGACATCTGCGCATACGCAGGTGAGTCTCTGGCAGTGAACTCTCCGGCAGCCGAGCGTCTCCTTCTCCTCTGACACTGTGACCGTGGTGATGTGCTCCTCCCTCGGCTCCAGGGTCTGGGAATGTGCTGAAGGTGCAGCAGCTTCTCCACATCTGCAGCGAGCACTACGAGGCCAAGGAGAAGGAGAAGGAGGAGGACAAAGACAAGAAGGACAAGAAGGACAAAGACAAAAAGGAGACTGCAGACATGGGCTCCCACCAGGTACAGACCGTCAGAGCCGACAACAGCGGTGATTTCAGCTCCATTCACTGTGTGTGTTTGCTGCCAGGGTGTCGCTGTTCTTGGCATCGCCCTCATCGCCATGGGGGAGGAGATTGGATCTGAGATGGCGCTGCGTACGTTTGGACATCTGGTCAGTGGTGTTCTTCACGGTCCTCCTTCCTCTGACGGTGGGAGACGGCGGTGTGACGTGTGTGGTTTGTCTCCATCAGCTGCGGTACGGGGAGCCCACCCTGAGGCGGGCGGTGCCTCTGGCCCTGGCGCTCATCTCCGTGTCCAACCCTCGTCTCAACATCTTGGACACGCTCAGCAAGTTCTCCCACGACGCCGACCCCGAGGTCTCTCACAACTCCATCTTTGCCATGGGCATGGTGGGCAGCGGTGAGTGTTCACTCTTGACAGCTGCGTACCGCTCAGACGAAGAAACAACCTGTGGACCTACACTGAACAAACATCTAAACTCAGGCGGAAACGAGCCCTCAAGTAACTAACTATAAAAAATAATCAAGGCAGAAATCACACGATGAAGATGATAAACAGAGAAGAAATGGGTTGATAATGTCAACAGCAGTTACACATTTACATCAACGTGGTTGTTTATGACTGACACCCACTGACCTTTGACCTCTGCAATGAAATAATAATCTGTCTGTTGTAAGTGTACCGGCGGGCTGGTGTTTTTAATCCTGTTAATGGATGTAAACTTTGCTGCTTTTGTTTTTCTCTGAAAGTACGTGTGTGCAAAGATTGTACATGTTACTGTTGTAGAAGTATGTTTTAATACTATGCTTTAATATTGTTCAGGAACATATTAATACTATACAGGTAGATACAGGTAGTACTTGTTAATATTGACAGGTGTGTGTTAGGTGTGTGTTCATGGTCTGTCCGTTCTGTCGGTTCCCGTAGGCACCAATAACGCCCGCCTGGCAGCGATGCTGCGGCAGCTGGCTCAGTATCACGCCAAAGACCCCAACAATCTGTTCATGGTGCGACTGGCTCAGGTGAGTGAGGCACACGTGGCTCTGTGGACCAGACATGGAACTGTTGGGCAAGTGTGTGTGTGTTGACTTTTGTGCGGTGTGCGTCTCCACAGGGTCTGACTCACCTGGGCAAAGGCACCCTGACGCTCTGTCCCTACCACAGCGACCGGCAGCTGATGAGTCAGGTGGCCGTGGCCGGACTGCTCACCGTGCTCGTTTCCTTCCTTGACGTCAAAAACAGTACGTTTTCCCTTCCACTGACTTTTCCAGAAAGTGGTGTTGTGATTGCATTCCGCATCGGTCGGCTTGTGTCGGTAATCTCCCGCCCCCCCCCGTGTTCACTGTGTGCGTTACAGTCATCCTGGGGAAGTCCCACTACATCCTGTACGGGCTGGTCGCTGCCATGCAGCCACGTATGCTCGTCACGTTCGACGAGGAGCTCCGACCGCTGCCCGTGTCCGTCAGAGTCGGACAGGTAACGTGACTCTGACGAAACAGTCTGAAGTGTTTACAGATGGAGCAGGAATCCCTCTCACTGTGTGTGTGTGTGTGTGTGCACGTGTGTGTGTGCGCGTGTGTTCAGGCCGTGGACGTGGTCGGTCAGGCCGGAAAGCCAAAGGCCATCACAGGTTTCCAGACGCACACCACCCCGGTGCTACTGGCTCACGGAGAGCGAGCGGAGCTGGCCACTGAGGAGTACCTGCCCGTCACCCCCATCCTCGAGGGCTTCGTCATCCTCCGCAAGAACCCCAACTATGAAACTTAGCCTTTTTTTGTTGTTGTTTTGTTTTTTACTGCTCGTCCTCCTTGGCTCTTGGTAGCTGTTCCGTTTGTTGATTGTAAGGCCGGGACGAGCGATGGCCCTCCTTCTTCCTCACCGGTTCCTGTCACTGACTGCATCATCACAAATGGATGATAGGAGTCGGGTTAATTGCACGGGATGTCAAGAAGCTGTTCTTTGAGCAATCCAGGGCCAGTTCCAACAAACCACCCTCATCCTCAGCATCCTCAGCCGTTTGTAATTACAGCATTTAAAATACGTGCTTATCACATGTTTGGTTTTGTTACAGTACTTTAAAAGGTTGACTTAAAAATAAAAACTGATCGATATGGTGGAAATGTGATGTCCGCTGTTTGTTCCCCTCACACATACACAATGCTTCGATTTAGTGACATCTAGTGGAGAAATAGGATGCTGTTAAGACAGTAATGCTGTAACTCCTGCGATTGATTTAAGTTATTTTTGTCTGTTTTAGACTGATTGGTTGGTTAAATATGGTGGCAGAGTGTGGTTCTGTATCTGGGATTCAGAGGGTTTTATTCTCAACTTCTTGATAAAGCAGGTGAAAAAAAATCAAAACAAGTTGACAATAAAAAGCATTAAGCTGAGTTTCTCCTTTCTAAAAGAGAACATGTTTTTTTTCTGTTTTTGGAGTGACAAGAGTAAGAAAATTCAGGAGAATGCTGCTCCTTTCAAACCTTGTTTCAGAAAGAACAATA
Organism: Aeoliscus strigatus; assembly: GCA_901007665.1. NCBI lineage: Eukaryota > Metazoa > Chordata > Actinopteri > Syngnathiformes > Centriscidae > Aeoliscus > Aeoliscus strigatus. Next base: position 10,578 of record CAAKHB010001420.1, read on the forward strand.
GTAAACATCATAAACCTTCTATAAAAAACACAATAGACGATTAAGCCAATGTGGACAAAGAAAAACGTAAAAAGAATTGCCGGTGAGCTCTTCGTCCCACCGTACGTCAACGACACGAGCCTCGACCGGAAAGACACGCCACGACTTCCGGCCGCTGTGTTTGGGGATTAGCTAGCTAGCCTGCTGCTAGCATGCCCCGCTGACACGCCGTGGGTGTTCTTTCACCATCCAGGCTCGCAGGCAGAAGCGGCCCCCGTTTCCCCGCAGTGAGTACGTCCTTCCGCCTGTTGACGGAGGAGTTCCGAACGTGTGCCGGTTGTCCCGCCATGATGCTGGTGCCTCCGTGAGGAGAGGTTGAATGTGGGAGTGTAGAAGCAGCGGCTCCGGTCAAACTGTGCTAATCTCATGTCTGTGTGAAATCCACCGAAGTGTCATGGACCGGCAGCGGCGGAGGAGGGTTTGTTTTGACCCGTACGTGGTGACACCTTTATCCCTGGTCAGCGCGCTGACCGGTTCCTCTCATTAATTAATAGTTTTCCAGCTTCACCCCCGACAGAACGTCGGCAGAGTAGCAGACCGAGCAGCAGTCCTGTTTGCTTCCGCTTCGGAGTATTGACGTTCGGCCTCAGACTAAGGCGGAGGGGGCGGACCGAGCTCCACCAGCCGGTCGGCGGCAACCGAGACCGAGCTGAGTGACAACACGCTTGGGTTAGGGTTCGGGTTACCCCTGGAATCGGATCCATGTCCTGCTTCGTCTGTGTGCCTGATGAGGAACTTCACGTGTGGTCCCAGCTGTAGTCATGGTGAATCAGTGAATCACATCGCTGACCTCATGGAGTCCCACTGTTGAGTTAGTTCGTTTTTCATTTACAATTGTCATACACCAAAGGTGCCCAGCCCTCATTACAAGACACTCATATTAACATACAGGAGCGTACAACATAAACAAAAGGAAAATACAGGGAATGCTGCTTTCATAAATACATCTACACATATATACATACACAGATACATATGTCCACGGACTTCTTACTTATACTTACTTCTTACTACTCCATATTAACATCAGGTGGTAATAGTATTTCACACATCTGACCGAAACTTAGCTGATGGAAAAAACTTCTGTAAAAAAATACTGAAGTCTGCCTTCATCAGTCATTGAAAACAAATCATACTGAGCTTCCTGTTGTCCAAAGTCCAGAGTCGTGTGATTCAGTGTCATTGTAACTCCATTTCCACGGTAGATTTCCTCAGTTCCCGCTGCTCAGCCTCTGCTGTGTGTGTCTGTGTGTGGTCTGGATCATCTCAGCTCCACTGGATGTATCCAAACACCCGAACCTCCGCAGGGTTCAACTGTAAAAGCTGTCGTCCCTTTGAATCCATCCAGCAGCTGGACGAACCCGAGCTTCGGCCCAGCAGTGACCTGCAGGCCTCCTGACATGGATGTGCAGGGAAAGGTCGGCGTGCGTGTGTGTGTGTTGGTATGGAGCAGTCACTTGCTGTGATGTGTGCCGTTCATAGGCTGTAATTCACTCATGGGTGGGTGAGGAATCTGAAGTTTCACCTGAAAAAACGTCTTGATTTGTGTGTGAGACCATCATCTTCATATTGAAGAAAATCAGTGTAATAATGTGTAGCCCAAACACACACATGCGCGCGCACGCGCTTGGCTGAGCTCCGGTGTCGTTTTTCCCTTCTTCAGCGCCATGTTTAGTCTTCAGCACCAACATTCCTGTGAGCAGTTTGAGCATTCAACATGGTGCCGATGTGTTACTGCGTTCCACATGTAGATCCACGGGTTTGTTGAGAAAACACATTTAAGCCGACAAGCAGGTGACACAGAACCAGAACTCTGAGGTGGACGTGACAGCAGGTGTATGGAACCCAGAGGTGTTGTTCTGTTGGAGCTTCTAGAACTGACTTCTCTGCTGTGTGGGGACTGTTTGGAGGATTGCACTCAGGCTGTTGCATCGACTGGTTCATGTCTGCTGACTGCTTTGTGTGACGCAGTATTTGTACAACACAGTATTTGTACAACTACAAGTACTATTACTACTAGTTACTACTACTGCTCCTACTAGTTAATGCCGCTAGTAGTTACTACGACTACTCGTTACTACTTCTGCTACTAGTTACTACCACTCCAGGTATTGGTGCTGCTGTGAGCTGCCAGCGAACAGGACTGAGGGTGTCAGTGTGACGACTGGACGTTTGTCACAGATCACACATTTAGCTCTGAACTTGTTTACTCAGCAATTCACCTCCCAGCCACCTCCTGACTGACTGTCTGCCTAACTGACTGACTGACTGACTAATTGTCTGTCTGTCTGTCTGTCTGTCTGTCTGTCGGACCAACTGACTGACTGATTGTCTGTCTGGCTGACTGATTGATTGGCTGGCTGGCTGACTGACTGACTGACTGACTGTATGTGTGTGTGTCTAACTGTCTGTGGCTGACTGACAAACTGTCTGTGTGACTGACTGACTGTCTGTTTGTTTGAGGGTCTGACATCCATCTTTGTATCTGTTGATGATGGTGATTGGTTGTAGCTTGTCTTGATCTTCACTTCATGAAAAAACAGACGCAGTCATCATGACTCAGGTTTTTATGCTGTGTGTGTGTGTGTGTGTGTGTGTCAGGGACCTTTCTGCTCAGTAAAACTGTCATTTATGGATTATTATATGACCAGTCATTTATGTATTGGGGGGGCTCATTGTTAACTGACGCCAGATGTTTTGTGTCCATGCTTGTTGTTTCCATGGTGACTCCCACCCGAGTCCTGATCAAACCCTGAATCCATGTTTTGTCTCCAGATCCGGCCCACAGCCGCCTCCCCATGCAGAGCTCCATGAAATGAGTAAAGCGCAGCAGCAGCCCATAACAGGACCCC
>CAAKHB010001421.1:7721-18409 GCA_901007665.1 Aeoliscus strigatus
GGGGGGGGGGGGGGGGGGGGGGGGGGGGGGGGTTGCATCAGCAAACAATTGCACAAAGCAGAGGAGGGTTGACGTACACTGAAAAGTGTTCATGTGGACACGCGCTGACCAATCAGAGGCTGCCTTCAGGGAAAAGTTTGAAAAGCACAAAACAATCCAATTGTAAATGAAACGGGAAACGATAAACTGCTACTGAGCTTCATACACGATTACAGTACAATTAATGTGTTGTGTTGGTTCAGGTGTCTGGTGCACACGCGAACCGCACAGTTGCGTTGAAGTAGGATGTTTCCAGGCAGGTGAGACGCACCTGACGCATGGAGGAGTTGAACATGTGATTAGTTCAGCCAATCAGCAGGCAGATGAAGCAGACAAGGACTCACAAGTTGCACTGCTTCTTTAACAAAAGTCAGACTTGCTCAGATGGACTGGTCTGATGGTCTCACTCTCCCCGTGCCCCCCCCCCACCTCCTTTCACACCACTCATCTGTCTATTTTCCCTCCTCGGACCTCTTCAGGGAGATAATACGCTGGTAGCAGGGGGAGCGACAGAGGAATGGGAGATGGAGATGCAGGGCTAATTGCGGGGTGGTGGAGCTGTGGGCACTGTTTTGGCCGAGCTGTAATTACCTGGTGGCTGCAGATGTTGGACACCATTGTTGTACATCCAGACAGCAGAGTGATGGATGGATGGATGGATGGATGGATGTGGGGAGGGAGGGAGAAGACCAAAAAGAGGCTGGTGGCTGCAAACTTCTGTCCACACGCACACAATTCATCATTTTGTCTTTCATTCATTTCTTCCAGTCCATTATCAAACCTTTCATATGTGCGGAGAAGAACAAATGAGCTGACCCTCTGTGCTGCGCTCAAGTCCACTTAATGGAGGTGCGTGTGTGAGTGAGTGAGTGAGTGAGTGTGTGTGTGCTGTTGCAGTTTGTGTGTGCATAAATAGCTGATCCCCTCCAGGGGTGAATTGTTATGGATGATGTGCAGAAATGACTATTATTTATTTCCTTTAAAACAAGCTAATTGCAGTGTGGCGGACCGCCGCATGCATTCATGAGAGCATCCGTTCATCTGGCTCATTTTCTGATTGTTTGTTTGTTTGTGCCGCATTGCAGATCCCTCCAATTTCTTATAAGCGCGCACGCATTGGAACGCCAGCGTCGTTCTGCTGCAGCTGCCGGGCAGCGATTTGACATTCACGCCAGTTCTGAAGCACCGAAGACGTAGAAAATACATTTATTTGCACGTGAAATGTTTGACAAATGACGCTAATCAGTCCTGATGTTTTGGGCGTGTGTGTACGTCATTACTATTGAACTGCAATCATAAAATCTCTCCATGCTACTCAAGTTAGCATACTTGCACCGTGCTGGACCGGAGCGGTTTTTAATAAAGAGGAAAAAGAAGTTCCACAAAGAGAGCAAAAGGAAGGAGCAAGAAGGGAGCCATGAGTTAAGTGGGTTGAGTGTGTGTCAGCGCTGAGGACATCTCAGACACACACACACGGGCTCGTGTGCCAGGCAGGTGAGCCAGACTCTTCATCTCTCACCCAGGTCTGCCAGCTCCTTCACGCCCCCAGGTGCCAGGTACGTCCCGTCTTTGTGCGTGAATGAAAGCGCAGCAGATCTGAAGAGGAGGGAAATACACAGCGTTCTCACAGGGAGGTGTGTGTGTAGGGGGGTGCGAGAGGGAGAAGGAGAGGTGGCCTTGCCTTCCCTCTCATCCTTCAATCCAACACTTCTCCTCCTTTCGTTGAGTTCCATTGGTCTGTCAGTTCTTTCCGTTTTGTTGCGTTCCATGTGCTGCTCTGTCCCTGCCTCCGCTCTTCTCCTGTCCTGCCTTTCTTTGCGCTCCATCCCTTTCCTCCCCATCGCACCGCCGCCTTTCTTTCCCATCCATCCTCCCTTTCTCCCCGCCTCGTCCCAGTTTCAGAGTGCTTGTTGGAACGCGGGCCCGCTGCTCCGGTCACTGCTCGGGGAGTACGGTGAGCTAAAGTAGGCTCAGTATAGAAGAACATCACACACACTTGAACAAACAGACACAAGCGGGCCCTTTCTCTCGCTCCAACTCCAATTGTGTCTTGTTCGCTACCTGCATATGTCTCTACCTTCTCCAGATCCCAGAGCTTATCTGTACACCCAGCCTAGAGAGCATTATGAGAACTGGTCTGACATCATAGGTATCCAAACACCAAGTGTTCAGAGATAAGCCTCCCCGCTCCTATCGCCATCGGTTAGTCCATGCCAGGGGAAGCGAAGCACAACAAAATCCATCTGTATATTATAAAGTTACTGCTTTACTGTTCTGCAGCATAAAATATCAAGTAAGTGAGTCCGAAAACTCCAGTGTCACATTTATCACGTTTAGCTGCGTCGTCGGTGCCTCCATTGTTGAACTCCGTCGGCTGGCTAGACGTGCATGGCCAAGATCCATCCTTGGTCTCTAAGTCTACTTCCTCCTCCTCGTTGCTTTCATCGTACTTCACCCTCTTCCTCCCCGTCGCCTCCATCCACTGCATATTGATTTGTCCCGGCTCTGCGGGTGTGTGCTGACCTTTCAAATGAGGAGCTCGTTCTTCAAGACTTCAAGAGGTGTGAATGATTGATGTCTCGTCTTTGATACCCTCTGAAGATGTGTGTGTGTGTGTTGGTCGATGGGCGTGTCCTTAGGACCGCCCATCGCTGAGGAACCAAAGGTCCTCGGGGTATTAGAGCAGGTGATCAGGGAGTCACACCCTCTGCCCCCACACACACACACTTCTCGCACGTCGTGGTGTCTCGGCGACCTCTCGGTGAGTTCAGTGGCAAGGCGTGGTGAGAGGAGCCGTTTGAACCCGCAGATCTTAAAGATCACACGCACAGATTAATGCTAAAAGAAGGGGCCATTTTTTTCGGCTGATGCTGGTGTCTGTGTGTGTTGAAAGGGGGGGCGTTCACAGGGGAGTCTCACGGATTCTTACATCTGCAAAAATGTGCTACCGAAAAAAAGAAAAAAAAGAGGGAAACAGACAAGAGTGAAGGGATGATTTGTTAAAGAGAAGAAGAAAGAGGTGGAGGTGGGTCAAGTAGGAGGAGGAGGAGAGAGAGATGAAGGAAAAGAGGAGTCTTTAATGTGAGCGGGTCTTGTAAGGTCAGACGGAACGCTGCAGAGGGGAAAAGGTTAGCGGAAAGGTTGGCATGATTTATTCAATCACTGCACACACACACACACACACACACACACACACACTCAACCAGCTGCCTGTTCTTCAACAGTGAACCGTGGATACACACCATCTCTATGTTTTAAAAGTCTTTCAGTCAGTGGTCTGAAGTTGGACGTGTTGTGTCCAGGTCTTGTTTTTGCTCAGATTTGGACAAGTTGAATCTTACAAATCCACAAACTGGAAAAAAAAAACATAAGACACGTAATTGTGAAGTAATCAGTGATCATGTTTCCATTTTCAGTCTCAACGTCTCCAAGTTAGCCGAGTTAAAACTCTGTCAAACAACTCCCGCCACATTTCTGAACTTTCCAGTCTATTTCTGGCACCATTCCCAGTTGGATCACACACCCCAACCTGATAAGTGACACGAGCGCCAGATTTCCTGGAACGTGTAAAGAGGTTCGGGATGACTAAAGAGAATAGGAGAGTGGCGCGGCGCTTGTGCATGCAAAAGAGCGCTCATGAAATATGGAGGACTTTAGAATAGTCAATGTAATTAATGTTAGCAATGAAACAAAACGTCCGCCGCTGCTGTCACACATGCACACATCTTATAGGGGAAAGACAGAAGGTGGATGGACGGAAAGGGTGATGAGAGGATGAAAGTGCCACAGTGGGTTTTTTTTGCGGCGGGGGATGCCCTGAGGCGAGATTCTACAGAGGGAAGGATAGAAAAAAAGGACGGCGCCGTCATGCAGCGCCCTCCGCCGCGGTGCTGGAGGCCGTACGAGCCCTTCGCGGGGTGCGACCTTGGTGGTCACTGAGCTGGTGTGAACAGACATATGGGTGAGACAGAGCGGGAAATGGATGGAGAGACTCAAGGAGGAGGGAGAACTCGTCCTCCGCTCTTGGTTTCCTTCACTCACACCGTCTGGGCCGCATATGTGCTTCTCTGCCCCCGACTCTTGGCCGAGGCCGAGGCCAGTGCCCCCGCCACCTTACCCAGGGCAATGGTTGCATATGTTAGGAAGGTGGGCACTGCAGAGGGGGTGGGGTGGGGGGGGGCTGGCAGATGGCTGAGCCCTAAGGCCTCTGCTGGTGGCGGTGAGTGGAGATGCATGTGGTTGGAGGTAGGTGTGTGTGTGTGTTGGAGGTAAGTGTCCATCTGTGTGTGTGTGTTTGTATGTGTGTGTGTGCAGGTTTTTTGCTTGGAAGGATGAGTGGATGGGCACCAGTGCAGAAGAACTTCTTCTGGTCACGGTGAGAGAAAATGGAGGGAGGAAAGAGTGAGAAAGAAAGAGAGAAACAGGTGAGCGGCGTGAAAGTTCACCTGTCCGAGACATGTATCCTCTCATTCACATTTGCAGCAACACGTCCAGCGTTTGAACCACATTCACAACATAAATCATAAACATACATCACAACATAAATTTTCACTTTAAACATTGATTTCCTTTTGGTCAGGGAGCTGGTTTATATCCGTCCTCATCGTCCTTCTGTGCATATGGGAAGGAGACACGGAAGGGGAAAAAGAAAAAAAAACATGGAAGATATCAGTTCTGTCCTTCATCGCGCCCCCACACCCCAATCCCCCTCTCCTCTGCCACATTACGGACAAGGAGAACACAGCTAACACGCTCTGAATCACACACACACCTGGCAGGTGGTGGAAATAATAGGCTGCTGAGTGCAGCTTGTTAGCCGGCTGCAGCCGACGGGCCCCCCAGACATCGGAGAGAACCACAGACACAGCACTGGTGCTGTGTCTGTGGATCCACGGACACTTTCCACCCTCAACGTCCTCCATCTTAGTGACGTATAAATGACGACCTGTGACTTTCGGAGATGGTGGTGGACACCAGTGACACCAGTGGACGTCACCGACCGATGGAATCCTGACCAATGCTAACGTTAGCATGCTAGCCAGTAAACCGCGGCGCAAAATTTCAGTCATTGACGTTGTGGCGTGCGTTTGGTGTTTGCGTGGGATTGCGTGGGTCGTCTTCACTGTAGGTTGAGGTTTAAGATGTGAGGTCAGAGGTCGATTTTTGGTAAACATTTACAAAATGCGTCAGCTAGCGTATCGGCAGTAAGTAAGTTTCATTTTCACGTCATTTCTGGTTGATTTCAGACAGTACTACTCTGTCGCACTTGGCACACTGCACAAGTAAGTACTTAGTGTTTACAGTGTACTAGAAAGAAGTGTTCAAAGAAGTGTTCTCTCTCAGCCAGATGTTTCCTCTGCTCCTGCCGATGTTTCCAGCCGAATGAAAACCTCCCGTCCGGTCCACATTGACTGAAATGTGTGTGATGGTGGCTGATTACAGCGTGGTGAACCCCACACCGTCACCGCAGCCTCCGAGAAGGTCATCCCCTGTGAGAGTGTCCGTTTGACGTTCAGACCTCTGTCACAAGCTGCTGGATGCCTGATCCACATGTCAGCTGAGTGTGTCGGCGGATGTTAGTATCTGTGTGTGTGTGTCTGTGCACCGTCCAGGCTCACACGAGAAAGAAAATACTAAAATGCACTTATTTTCTTGTTTTGATTCAGACAAGGTACGCCGACGTCTCGTCGTGGAGTGTATCAGCTTACACACATGTCCACAGGCCGAGGAGTGTACACACTTCTTAGTAATGGATACTAATGGCCCTGGGCAGGCTTCCATGGAGCGGGGGGGGGTGGTTGTGGCCCTGTGGGGGTCGGGGTCATGATCAGCATGCATAACACTCAACGACACACACACACACAGTCCCACACACTGTTGGCTGTGTAAGTGATGCTCACGTCAAACTGGGGTTGTGTTGTCTTTTTTTTTTTTTTTTTTACAAGAAACTTGTCTGAAAATGGATCCAAACACTCAGTAATCGGTCCTTCGTCTTTGGATTTCACTTGAGTGATGCGGTTCAAGGTGTTTTTACTTTTAGTCCGACGCGATCAGTGGGCCACAACGTTCTTCCCTTTTCGTCCTCCTACCTCCAGGCAGGTGAATGTCAAAAAGAGGGGAGCGGTCCAGGTAAACAGGGCTCTCGTGGGGAGAGGTGACCTTTGGGTTCGCAGTCGGGGGGGAGCGGGAAGGAGCAGGAGGGGCGGAATTTCAAAAAAAGCAAGAAAAGAATGGAAAGAGCGAGAACGGAAGGTTGAACATGTCTTTGAAAAACACCACTTGTGTTTTTAAGCTCAGGGAAACGACATCACCCGTCGATAGCGTCACGTCCTCTTTACGTTTGTAAGTTTTTGTGCTCGCAGCTTGCGTGAAGTCGTACGTTTTCAGCGTGATCGGCCCCGTCTCCCGTGACCCTCGTCGTCCACTCGTCCCCGTCGTGTTTCCCTCCTCAGCCCTTCTCTCCTGCCCTCCGTCTCCAACCGCGGCGGGGCAGACATCAGTCGCCCTGGGGAAGTGCTTCACTGTGGGAAAGATCCTTGGCTTTAAGTGCCTCTAAGTGGCTCTCGCTGTTTGTCTCTTTGGTTGTTTATTTTCTCCTTCGCTCGCCCCGGGCAGAGAGGAGAGAGGGACGCTTCGAGTCGGAGGAAAGCGCATTGTGGCGAGGTGGGGAGGTTCAACACTGCTGAGTAGCCTGCGGAGTGCGGGAGGCAGAGACACACCAGACGCGAGTGTGAAACTTCATTATTGTGGTTTTCCGTGTGTCGTTCCATCGCGGCACGTCATTGGTGTTTGTTTCGATGCAGCTTGTGCGGTTTGTTCTGTTGCTGTAGTTCGTATTGACAAAGCCCAAAAGGTCCAGGTGTGACCTTCTCAAATGACATTATTTGCCATTGATTCGCCTCCTGTTTTGTATTTTGTCTCGCTGGGACGACTGAACCAACAATCGCCCGCTATTGTTCGCCGTTAAAGACAAAACAGCTCTGGAAATCACCGCCTGGAAAGTTCGACGGAAATGCCAGGAGGGGCGTAAATATTCAGAGAATGAAGACGATGAATATTTGTGTGTGTGTGTTTGTGGTGTTTCGGTGTGCGTGCATGTTTTGGTCTCCTTTTCACGCCAGCACGAGCGGTGCGCATGTGTTGGCGAACGTGTGTGTGTTTCCAAGAACCTGAGCGTGTGCATCTCTGTGTGTAATGCGCGCGAGGAGATCCGGGCAGATGCACGGCGGGAAGAATGATCGCGCTCTTAAACGCTCGGCTCGCACGTTTCCTAATGAGGATTACCTGCATGGCCTCACAGCGCTCTTCCTGCAAACACACTCATCCGTCCTATCACTCTTTCTTGTTCGCATCCTTGTACACACACACACACACACACACACACACACACACACACACACACACACACGGTGTCCTCGCTGTCTCAACTTGAGCAGCAAATGAACACAATTAGCCACGGCTCTGCAAACACACACTGGGGTATTGTTCTGCTCGCACTCACTCAGACCTTAATCTGGTGCTCCGGAGGGACGTTGGGAGTGTGTGTGTGTGTGTGTGTGTGTGTGTGAAGGCAGTCGAGGGGAAGTGTTTTCAGAGCCCAGCTGACAGAAGGGGCTTCCAGGCCTTTTTCCCTCGGAGCTTTCCACGATGATGATCAACTCCTCGCGCCTTAGTCCTTGCTGTGCTCGCATCAGTAGCCACACACACACACACACACACACACAAACCCACACTCTTTGAGCAACAGCCCATTCGGCTTGAATGCATTTCAAACGGCACGCGCGCACACACACACACACACGCACAGTCACAGCCTTCGGTCAGAGCCAGATGTTCCGGGGTGAACAAAGGCATTGAGTCACAAGTTAGTGTTCTCAACAGCAGGTTGAGCCTCGGGTCATTATTAGCACACACACACTCACCACATTGCACATCTACTTGTCCTTTCTTTCCCTTGAGCGAGTGTGTGTGTGTCTGCCGCCTGCCTAATTAGACAGCAGGTATCCGCCTGACAAGATTTCTTGCAAGAACACCTACGCAAGTGGCTGCCTAATGACTGCGCTTTAAGATGCCTCGCAGGCCCGTCCAGGGGAGGCGGGGCCTGAGGCCGGTGGCACGCTGCCATGTTGGCCATCGGCCCTGACGCCGGGCTGACGTTTTAAACGTCAGGATCTTCCGTGAATTGTCCTCGTTCACCCATTCCCACTCACATTCACACCTGTTCAACACCGACGACGCATCTCCCTCCTGAGCCACGGACGTATTTCACTCCTTCATCATGACGTTTTACTTGTTCTTTCTGTCTGCTGCAGTGATCTTCTCTGTCTCACCTACGAGGGAAAGTTGTGGGATGTCCACCTCTTTGACTCTTTACGTGTTCATCATCACCTTCCCCTCGGATGCGGTTTGAGTATCCCTGTTGCTATGACAACGGGGCTCAGTATTAATCGGCCACTCTGCATTACAATACTGTTTTCAAATGTAAAGGCTCCAACCGGTTTCACTATTTTCCAATAAGCTCCCAGAACATTCTGCTGGTTCCAGCAGAAAAATACCTGATGTTTGTTGAATTTGTTGGCAATTTAATACAATCTGCCCTTGGATGAACTGGAATTAGAGCTGCAGAGCGATGCGACTCAGATGAAATGTTAACATGAAGTCATTTCCCTTCTCCTGTGAGAGACAATGAGAAGAGCTGAACACTGTGAAGCACTGTGGCATTTGGAGTGGACACACACACACACGCACACACACACACCATTACCATCACCGCACCGCGCCAGTACTCAGTCTCCAAGTGCACCAGATGTGCTCGCTCGTGCAATTATTCCAGCAAAGACATTGGCTCAGATGTATTTATATTTGTGTGTGTGTGTGTGTGTGTGTGTGTACGGTCTTGTTGGAGCAGTAAATGTCTTCCATTTGAGCTGCTGGCTGACCTTCTCGCTCGCTCTTTTTCATATTTAGCCTTTCGCAGCGCCCTCACCTTTCCTGCCAAGTCATCTATAGGATCTTTTTCCTCTTTTTTTCTTTTTTCACTGCTTCTGTCTGCTGACTCGATGTCAAAGCGTGATCTGTGGCCCCATGGAAATTTATAATAATTATTATAATTATCTGTATTTCTTGATGTGATTTGGATGTGGCTGAGGCCAGACTGGGGATGAGTTTTGTCCAGTTCTTGAGTGACATCTCTCTTCAATGGGAAAAAGGGTAATTTCTTTTTCTTGATTTATTTCAGCTCGTTTGGATGTGTAAAATGTGAAAATGTGTGTTTGCAAAAGTTTCAGAATCATTTTCAATTAATTTTCAAAATCCATTAAAGAACATATGGCAATAAATTGTCTGTCCACAACAAAATTGTGAAAAACGTTGATCGGCGCTTCCCAAATCTTAAATAATATCAGATACAATCATTCGAGGAGCATCGTCCCCATAAAATATAGTTTGATTATATCAAACTATATTATATCAAACTATATCAATAAAAAAGTCTTTAGATGTGCGTGTGTTTGGCTGCATCCGTCATCTCTCTCTCTCTCTCACACACACACACACACACACACACACACACACACACAGACACAGTGACCACTCGTCGTGTCACTTCCGTGAACACGCTGCCAGCTTTGTTTGGCTAAATTGCAGCAGAGTCATTTGCATACGTCTGTTCCGTGCTCGAAAGTTCACATTGTTTTTTTTAAATCTGACTTAATATGCTAATGCTTTTGTGCTCGCGCCTTATGTGAGTGTGTGTCACGCGATGGGCCCGTGTAATAATAGTGCAGGTTGAGGGTGACAGAGGTGAGAGCATGTGTCGCATTAATACTCACTGCAACAATTATTTCCATTTGCATCCATCCATATGCTGCTGCAGAAACATCAGCATGCTCACGGCCCGCCCTGATTTCCTCTGTGAATTATCCCAGTAATGGCTATTTATATGACTCATCTTGTTACGGTAAAATACGAAATTACTCACAACACCGTAATCAGCTGGGAGAAACTCCCAGAGTGCCCCTGGGTGTTGACCCCCGCATCAGCACGGATGTGACCCTCGGTGTTAACAGGAGATTCCACCGTGTTTGTGGGAGTAAACAACATCCTTCCCACTGGATGTAAACATCGGTAATTCAAACGCACAGGTCATCGTCTAAGATGTGGAAGGAAATAGTTTATCTATTTTAAACCGGGCCACACTGAGACAGGAACTCATTGTTGGATGATGCAACTAATTAGAAAAATCTTGCTCTTATGAATAAATGCTGAAATTTATTTGGGATCGTTTTTTTTCAGGTGCTCAGATCAAATCATCTGCTCATTTGATACATAACAACTCCTTCTTTTCCGTCCCCTCCTCTCCACCCTCCAGTGTTTTCCTTTGATTGGTGTCTTCCACACAGGCTCAGTATTAATGCATCTAATCAAACTGATCATCTCCCAAAAAGATAATTGCTCCTCTTAACTACTCGGAAGACTCATGGAAACCAGTTAGGACTGGACACACACACACACACACACACACACACACACACACACACACACACACAAGTCTACCCCCCTCAATGAAATCTTACAGGAGGCCTGCCACCCGCCCTCATTTACATTTTGTAATCTGGCCAGACAAACAACAGCATCCAGAGAAAGCTAGT
>CAAKHB010001423.1:0-12358 GCA_901007665.1 Aeoliscus strigatus
AATCTCTTTTCTCTAAACTGCCACTTTTCATCATGAGCAGCAGCAGTCTACTGCAGCTTTGAACAAAATGTTGTGCTGAAGATATCAAATCTGATTTCTTTGGGTTCTCACCCACGGACCCTTTCAGACTGATTGCAGAGTTGCTATGACAACTCATTAATATCCAAGAGTAAACAGTGCAGCTTTGAACACATCTCATGCATGAAAACATTAACTGACAGAGCCATACTCAACAGCCATTTCACCTTGTTGAAAATGGATTTCCTTCTATTACTTGCTGAATATTGTTTGGGAAGCAAACATCACAAATAACTGCCAGAGCTTCCTTCAGGATCTTCAGTCTGTTTGCCCAACAAGGTGTGCCTTTGGAGGCAAGGAAATGCACAACCTGTTCCACCTAAATTGCTCAAGAATTTACCATGCTGTCAAAAACATTGCAGCCGAACAATTCTAGTAATCGCCATTTCCGTGCTGAGTCACCCAGCAGGTGATCCGTCGCCAGGTGAGAACGAAAAGCATCATCTGAGAGCACTTTGTCCAGGTGTACACACAGGCGTCTGCTACCCCGAAGGAGAAACTGTGTGATCTGTTCATTAGAACAGATCGTTGCCAAGGAGACTGCTTCACTATTAACACCGGATAAACCCAGGGGGATCCTTTTCCGACTTGTTGTAGAAATGCAAGCAACGCACAACAGTGACTTCTGTGAGCCACAACTCGACACATGGCTCTGGAGAAAACATTAATTCATGTTTATTGCATGATCTACAAGTGAATGTATGCGTTAGTTTCCGTTGAAGAAATACATGATAGACATTTCAGGCTCTCCTGCTTGAAAAAAAGAAATACAAAAACAACATTTTGACGCTGAAAGGGATCGGGCAGTAATAAGCCAAACATATCACAGTAAGAAATGAATATAAGCTTAAAAAGAGCAGAATATTGACGTCTCTGCCTCTACTCTCTTTTGTTTGCTGCAGTTTAGATTTTACTATGCAAATTATCTGTTGTTGCAGTGGTGACTGCGGTGTTTAGATGTGTAAATAGACACCTATATCTCTGGGAAGTCAAGTTCGAAGAATAGACCGTCATCTCATACAGCGGCTGTGACCCACCTGTTCAAGGCTGTCGTCTTCTGGGAGCGTCCCTGTGTCGCCGTTACTGTTGATGGGAATCTCCATTGTGGCAGCTTTACTCATAATGCTGTCTGTCATGATGCACTGTCAGAAAACAAAAAGAGAGAAAAGGCGTGGATGCAAAAGTAAAACAATGGGGACGGAAATCTGTGAAACATATGCTGCTTTGAGGAGCAGACACCAACGAGTGTGGTTAAAACAGCCAAATGATGAGGAGAAGGAGGAGACAATGACTCCAAACATGGTAGTGTACTTGTTTTCCTGCTTTTGTTTTTTTTAAAAGAGCAAGGCCACCGCTCGGCGTAAAAACAACGTATCCATGAAAGCCTGTTCCACTGCAATGAGCTGTCCTCCGCCTCAAGTGGCTGCTCGTCTCTATGGCTCGATCGCAGGACTCTAGTCTGCAGCCGCCGCTCTGTTTAAAGCCATGAGCCATGTTTGCTTCGACGTCATTCCACAACTCCTGCTTTGCAACCTGCTTAAAATTTGGTGCAACCAGTGGGCCTCAAGGTGTGAAAGACACCTATCAGGTTTTAACAAGGCAGAATGGGGCGTTGGCTTGTCGTCAAAACTGGATGAGCTCTAGCACAGAAACTCTATGCAAAATGAATTCATCTGAGTTTAGTACCACTTTATATCCTTTAAGCCAAAGAGAAATACTCGTTCAAGCACTAAAGTACTGGGATTGTTCCTACTGAGAAATTGTCTACAATTGCCAGTTTCTATACTTGAAACTAAATTAAAGATCAAGATTCAATTAAGATTCAAGATTAGATCAATTCATTTATATTCTGTAGTTTATTCTGCATTTACTGTGTTAAACTCTGACAATAAATAATCACTAAAATGTCCATGATCCTGTTACTAAGGAATCTCAGATGTAATCGAAACATTTTCCGAACTGTGACTCCAAAATGTGCCACTACAAGTGGCGATCATAAGAATGTGGGAGCAATGGCAGTCAGGTCATTTTATGATATTTAAAGAGAGGTAAGAGAATTGTTGACATTAGCTCTAACCTCTCCCTAAGACTTCAGTACAAATGCACACCTGAACCAAGCCCAGCCCATTTCCTGCAAAATGACTCCTCTATACCTGCCTGGCAATGCTCAAACCAAACTTTGGATAGAGACAGACGGCATCTTCTTCATCGGTTATTCACATTAATCTGAAGATTTTCCATGAATTAATGACAAGCCAAGCCACTGCATGAATTGGAGTTCATGTATGTTGCAAATCGCCTCCCTCACCTCGGAACCACTGATTTGCCAGTTGTTTAAATGAATTTGATCAGCATTCCTTTACGACTTTGTTTGTTTCTGTTTTGGTTGCCAATATATGTCAGTTACTAATTACGGCAGAAAGCTGAAAAGCAATTTAGCATTACACAGCCATTTTGAGTTCATTTCATTTTCATTTACTGCGTCAGGAGCCAAACGCCGTAAACATGCTGGCATCAGCCACTGACAACATGATATCAGTCAACTAACACAATTCCTAATAATGACTAAACCAGAACAAATAGCATGTGTTGACCCGTGAAGGCATCATGGGAGCCCTGGCAGGTGCACAGATGTTCTCTCTCCAGCAGTAACGTGGTTTTCAGGCCTCCGACGGGTTCAATCTGTCTGTCACAGCGGGGGTTTATGTGGACACACCAATCCATATAACTAATGAGGGCACAATATAAGTTAATATTGTGATATTAATGTGATATTAATGTGCTTTTCACAAAGAGGCCCAATTCCGGTTCGCACATGCAGCTCGAGAGCAAAACGTTCATACAGGACGATGGCTTCCTGTGCGACGCTGGAATGACAGGTGAGGGGGAAACGAGACAGCGAATGGCCGGAAAATGCAGATAATATAAAAACACTTGTCTTACCGGTGTGTCTGGTCCCGTTGAAGAAAGCAAGCGATTCTGCAAGCTAGCGAGCAAGCTAATAACAAGCTAACGACAGAGCATCCCAGACCCCGCGTATTCGGGACGTCCGTGTCAGTCCGAGGAAACAAGTGTCCACGGAATGTTCTCACATAAGAATATTTTAAGGCATAAAGTGATTATGTCTTGTTTTAACACCGTTTTCCCTTAGACGCTACGTAATTGAGCCGCTGCCTTGTTTCTGGATGGAGCCAGAAGCAGGAATGGTTACGGAACTGACGACACCGAGGAATTCTGTTCGTGGAC
This sequence comes from Aeoliscus strigatus, assembly GCA_901007665.1. Classification (NCBI taxonomy): domain Eukaryota; kingdom Metazoa; phylum Chordata; class Actinopteri; order Syngnathiformes; family Centriscidae; genus Aeoliscus; species Aeoliscus strigatus. Next base: position 3,325 of record CAAKHB010001423.1, read on the forward strand.
GTCAAAGAACGTCTATTTCCGGGAAGGGACATACTCCTATGTGCGACACTGATGCCAAGTTGCTCATTAAAATAGATGCATACACTTATTGACAAGCAGCATTTGCATACATCTAAGTGTTCATATTGATCTAATCATTAATACAGTGTATTTCAATTTAGCATCCGTACAGACGCCTTGTTTCATGTTCGGGATTCCTGCGGGATTCCTTTTCATTCTTCATTGATTGATCTATCAGTCATAAATCCGTATGGCATAACTCCTAACAGAAATATCACTTGAACTTTACCCTTATTTACCCTGTGTTATTATTATTTATTCATCATCGAAAAAGTCAGTCTTGTCTTTTCAAACACAGCCATCGTCATGCGTAAACTGAAACAGAGTGATTGTTCTTTGTTTTTCCACTTTTGTTGTACACAATCTTTGGGATCATGCTGCAGGTCATGGCTGTTCATTAACTCACCTCTGCTCGAGTTGCACTTAAAGTGCTCAGTGGCCTGTGAATGCAGTGGTGGAATAAATAATTAAAGACTTTTCTTTGCATGTCATTTGTATAACAACCTAGACGTGCCAGTTTAGCCACTGGTACCCTATCTGACATGACGAGTTCCTCCTTCATCCTCATCTATAAAGGATGACATGAACAGTTGTGGCATGAGCATCCAGAAGCTTTAAACAATGGAGCAGCCTGTTTAAAGCTGTGGCTAAAGATTCAAGTTTTTGACTGTACTTACTTCTTATTATCTTTCAATTTCTTTATTCATAGGGTGGAGCAAACCAGAAGTTTCTATTCTTCCCACTATCATTAGTTTTATTTCTTCAGGGATCTGTGTAATCTTAGTTATGGTGACAAACCCTTTGCCTGTTTGTACTTTTACCACCTGACTATAATGTTTCACTTAATTGTAAATCATTTATCAGTGAAATGTGTATGATTGTAATTCTTCTCTACGCCCTACGTAACAGATTTCGCTGAAATGTATGGCATGAGATACATTTCACAACATGTGAAACACAACTATTTCAAAAATATGCAGCTTGAATTGTGAGAGGCTCCCACAGAGGTTTGGTTTAACTTTACTCCCTCCACCTTAACATCCAAACAAAGACTATGATTCATAGGTTATTTGTACTCTCTGTGCTCAGTCTCAAGAGCTGTTTCATGTACAAGTGATGGAATTTACTGCATATTCATGCAGAACAAACATCAAACAAATTCACATTTGCTGTAAAATAGCCGCATGACAATCAGTCCGCAGAATAAAGGGCGAACGTGAAGATCTTAAGAGGGATTTTCACGAGAATTGGAATGTTATCTATCATTGCAAAATCACTGGAAACCAACTAAAGTGCTTCATGTTTGATCGGAACGAGCCCCTTATATCTACGTTATGGAGCAGGTCCTCATCATTTGGCCTCCATTGGCTTGACTTTTACAAACACACACTGTTGGCCGTTAGCTTTGGCTCCTCGTGAATGACAACCACAGGATTAATGATGGTGGTGCAGAACCCGATGAGGTGATGGGACTGTAGACGTCACCCGCTAGTGCTTTCCTTATAATTTCCTAATTATTTCCTCTAAGTGGTAAGGATCAGTTTAGTTTTCCTGTTTCTGAATGACGATTTGTAACATTTTTATCCGGTTGCAGTCTATCGCTTTACTAGCAGATGTCACTACTACACGTTACACACTAGTCCTTTAACGTGACAGGAATGGCTTCAACAACAGCGCAGACAGGAACATGTGTGTCTGCTCACTGGCGTGGCTGTAGAAAGCATTGGAGAACGCGTTTGATCTCAGAGTGAGTCAACCACCAAAGGAAGATAACTTTCCCATAAAGTGACTTTTTACTGGAACTTGTTATTCCTTACTCAGTCATTAGGGCGCCGGCTCACCTGACTCACAAAAGACTCACAACACAAATGTTCCAGCATTTATCACATGCTGGCACTTTCTCCACCAACTCTGATCATAACAAATTAAACATCAGATCACTTCACATTGATGCCAGCTTTTGAAGTATACTGCAACTGCAGCAGACACTTGAGCACTCGCTGCCTTTCCTTTAAAAACACAGCGGATGGTGTGGCTATTCCTTATATGACCTCATGATGGCACCAAATTCCAAACTTAAGTCAAGCCAAATGAGAACCACATCCTCACTTAATAAATACACAAAATAACAGACTTCATATAAGCCACTGCAGGCAAAAAAGATGCAAAATCTTTCCTCATCAAAGAAAAAAAAACTATTTTAAATTCAGCTATTCCTGCAAGGAAATATGATGAGACCACATGATAATAATGCTGGATGACTAACAGCCCTTTAGGAGCCTCTTGAAATAATTTGCTGACTTCACATGTGGTCTTCATAGCGTATCGTAAACAGGGCAGCTAATAAACATGCCTATCAGCACCACCGGCGCCTGAGCAAAATGACAGTGATGAATGTACTCCAGAAGACCACACCCGCATTTGTTCATCAGCTAATCAGACCCTGCTAATTGACTGGTGTTCCTCCTGGAGTGTTTACACACTGCCCTCTTTTCAAACATTCAGTGTATACACCTAGGAACAGATAGCTAGGAAGTGACAAATCCCCATGAAGACATGTGGCTATTCCTCATATCTATTTCCCATTCTTATCTATGCTTGAATATTGTGTTTGCCCATAAAGTTACTGCACATGGGGCGTTCATCAGCGACAGGTTAAACGGTCATCTGTTCTGCATCGAAAGCAACAAAAACATCAGACTATACTCTGAGCCAAGCCTTTCTGCCATGAGTAAATATCTGATCTACTCTACTCTTTCCCGTTTCCCTGCAGGATGTCACACTGCTATTTTAGTTAAGTATGTGTTTTGTTGTTCTTCTGAGCCCAGTAGTGAAATTCCTTTCCTTCTCTTTCCATTGATAAGAGACTTATTCAAACTGTTAGAAAAACAGGGACACGTAAGTGACAGAGAAAATGATGAATTATTCTCCATATTTTTTGCATATCCATGTTTTAATCTTGCCATGCATAGTTCAGCCATAATTACTTAACATGTTCTTTTGGCTTTCTACTACATCTCCTGGGCTTCTTCAGCAGATGGACTTTCCTCAGTTGTTATGGAGATAGCTCAGCTATCATAAAGTCCACTGAGCACCCTCCTCCGTTGTCTCCATGACAACCTGAGCAAACTTCATCCACTGAGAGAGCCCGTGGCATGTGGTTTCATCCTGTGGCTAAGCTAGTGGCCTGGAGTTAAATTCAGTTTGCCAAACCGCTGCTTCCAAGGTCAAGAATGAACTCTGAGCATGTTTCTATGGTGTAAATATAGACTCCACTTTGAAATGATGCCTATTCATAATATTTTGGGGTGAAAACCTATTGATAGTGAATAAAATGTTTTACATGGATGTGATATATTTAAACGACCTCAGTGTTTAACCTGTCTACTTCTGACTACGGTGGACGGTGATTGTGAAAGTCACTGTCACAAGTTCTTTCACTGAAGATCAGAGTCAAAGCCCAAGAAAAGTCCCTAGTCTAAAACTCTGAGCTTTGATTCTGAACACGACTAAAAACCGATGGCTGAGATTTTGAGAAGAGCAAATGAGGTCACATCTAGTCTTGGACCAATCACGCAGTGTAACTGTCACCCAGTCAATTCCATCTCTTGGTCTTACATCCCAGCCAGAAATGTAATTCCATGTCAAAACCGCAAACCTATACGGGCAGAGTCTTGTGTAACGTCTTAGCTTGCTAAATACTATAAATCAGCCTTAATGACTCATTGTTCCTTTTGCAGCCTCAATAGTTGGACGGCGTTCCATCCCCCGTCTGTGACTTTAAACCATATGTTTTGCATATCGCCTTTATTTTATTGTGGATTACGGCGCAGTCTTTATATGTGAAGGTAATAATCTTCATATGGTAATATAGTTCCCAGTTGATTTGCGGCTGACGTCCTCGTCCAAAGTGGAACTGCTATCAGAAAACCTTTGTTGATCCAATAAATAAATCCATTTTTTAAAGCATCATGGTATTTTTTTTTTTAGATTCGGTGGGAGAATCAATCCTCTCAAGCCATAAAGGTTCCGTCCAAGTGAAGTCATGAGTCACCGATGCTGCAGTCGACGGCAAGTCGCAATTATTTCATGATTTTGTCAAGTCAGGTCTGAAGTCATAATTGTGATTCACATCCTCTCGTCTGAATGTGGAAGTTTCAGTAAAACATGAGTCTAATTGTTTTGGAATGTAACATGGATGGGGAACAGTGCAGTGGTTAGCACTGTCGCCTCAAGAAGGTCCCAGGTTCACTTCCTCGCCTGGGGGTCGCCTGTGTTCGAGAGTGTGCATGCTCTTCCCATGTGGGTTCTCTCTGGGTACTCCGACTTCCTCCCACCTCCAAAAGCATGCTGAGTTAATTTGTTCCCTCTTAATTGCCCAGTAGGTGTGAATGTGAGTGTGAATGGTTGTCTGTCCTTGTAGCTGAAGCAAAAGGAAGAAGATGGACGAATGAATGAAGGAATGTTATATGGCTGCCGTTCATCTTTGCCTCTAAAGAACAAGTGACACTTGTCGAGGCTCGAAGGATTCAATGTGGCGAAATGAGACATTAAACATCTTCCTTTGCTTATTCCGTTTTTGAAATCAGCTGCTGAAGGTATACTTGGCAGCATGCAGACACACACACACACACACAGAGCGAGACAGATGGACAAATGGAGCAAAACTGTGATTAGAAGAGTTTGACTATGTTGCCAAGATTGGTGTTTTACAGCTGTATTTGTTCCTGAATCTGCTGGTTTGTAGTCCAGGACACGCACTACATCTAAACACAAGTTTAAAAAAAAAGAAAAGACAAAAAAACGGGGGTGGGGGGGTGCCCACACACACGGAGCAGGGCACAGTCCACATCAAAGCCAACACACTAATCTCACCAGGAAAGAGGGGGATCCACAGCCGTGATCATGAAAGGAAGGAAATGCATATGAAATGAAAATAAACCTAAACGTTGAAAACAGCTGCAGTTAATCAGCAGCTAATGAGACAAGATTCTTTTCTGAACTGTGTTTTCCTGAGGTGACATTTTAAGACTGTAAAAGTTATTTGTTTCCAAAAATATGCACCCGGTCATCTCGATCAGACTAGTGAGCGACACTGGAAACATTTCTGATGTGAGGAAAAGCAGGATGCACATATTCTGTCGTTAGTCACTTTATTAGGTACTGTTGGACAGTGACGGATCCATACGTACATGAGAAGGACTGAATATTTAAACCACTTTTCTGTGGAATTCAGGACAGTACAGCAATTCCCAAATACGTTCATTACAGAAGTAACTCAAACCATACAAGTTTGGGGTGTATGCACATAGATACAAGTAGAAAATACATAGAGCCATAAAGAGCTCTTCAGAAATAAGCTGTTGAGCTCAGATTTGCGTTTAGCAATTGTTGACAATGACCATGCACGCACTCATAGCTGAAAAATGATAAATGACTGCGGCTGACCAGAATCCTCCAAAGCTTGAAACCTCAGGTCATTTGCAAAAAAATATTTCCAAACAATGTTTAGACCTCCAACAAACTGTGTATTCTGGAGAATTCCTTTTCAAATCGAGGAGTTTCAAGGTGCCTGTTTGATTATTTCTCTGTGCGTCCTTGAAAGCATCCACACACAGTCATCATTTCTGCCCGAAAAGCCCCTAAACTGACCTCAGCGTCTTCAGGATGTTTGTGCACTGCAGGCAGTTGGTTCACCTCACGGAGGAGAGCTGAGCACCAGCTTCGTGGGGCTGCGGCGGAGGGGAAACGGACTGTAATCAAACGGGCTGACGCGAAGCACCAAGCTGGGTTATGGGGCCGTCACATCCAGTCAGCCACGAGCAATGAGAAAGAAAACATTTTTCATTGGCGCGCTGTGCTGTGCTTCATCTATGAACGATACACCATTATTCATTCCACATTTTGTGGCGATGGCTTCCGCTTTACTTCGTTTTCTTAACGAGCACATACGGGGATCAGATGGAGTTTAAGGTGTCTTTGTCAAGCTGCTGTTGTTCCATTTCCCCTTTTAAGTTCACTTCTCTTATCTTCATGCCAGGACTCTTTCCTGGGTCAGCTGTTACCCACTCCGGTCTGGTTCGGGGGCTGAGCGCTGACTGTTGAAGGATGGTGGGAAACAGTTGAACATGGAGGTTAATACACGGACATTCTCTAAACACACCTGTTAACAATGCTCCAACAGCACTGGCGTGCACAAACGACGACGATGAATACTACTTCCTCCATACTGGCAGAGGAACCACATGTTACAATTGCATTTCCTGCGACAGTTATGTGATGAGTAAAACCTCTTGCTACCATTTTTACCCATCCGTTCCCCTCGTGACTCTCTTGTAGCTCCAGCCATAACAGCAGTGCACCAGGCCAGATGTGTGCATGTGGAGGCGTAGAAAGATCCTATCCAGCCCCCCACCACCACCGCACTCCTTCCAAGGATTCCATTTGGTCCTCATGTTTCAGGCTGTCAGACACAAGTGCCAGGCTCCATATGACGGAGGGGGAGCAGACAGACTGTTGTCACTACTCACGGGCCGGCAGCTTAAAATGATTTAGAGGTTGATTTTTGTGCGTGTGTACATGTATGTACAGTCTCCTAACATCTATTTTTAATATTGTTTTTAAAAACGCTCTCTTTTCTGTGCTTATCTTTCATGCAACTCATGCACAAGGACATTGATATGTAATATTTCTTACAGGCGTATAGGCTTGATCAGAAAAGTTCTTATTTTTACCTCCAACAAGGAGGATGTTTTTGCCAGTGTTTGTCTGTTCGGAAAAGAAAAAAGAAAAAGTAGATGATAAAATGTTGGTGGTGTTCTGGAACAATCTGGATCCAGGAATCTGTTGAAGGATTCTTCCTCATTGTCAGATAGGGACATTTTCAGTGGATGAGTGGTGTAACAAGGTTGCAAGTGATTTTTTTAAAACTAGTATTAGTGACATGTTTTGATGATCAATGGATTTATTAGAGTGGCTACAATGAATGTAGGACGGTAATATTGGGTGAAAATCCCAATATGGGCGGAAATGAGCTGCTTTTTGGTGTTCTGTGCTCCACGAGAGCCTTTTCTGGTTTATTTATAATATAAATCAGATCAAAATATTTACAAATTACAGCCATGGAGTGCAATAAACTGTCAGTTGGCTTCAAAGTGAATCAGTGAGTCCATCCATTTCTGCTGTGGGAGTATTTCATTGTGATATTTCACTGAAAAGTCTGCATCTGTTGGTGTTTGTATCAGTGGAAGAGCAGAGCTGGTTCATTCCCTCCTGAGATGTTTCCAGCTGTAACACATGCAGAGAAAGATAGATGCTTCCACCCCTCTTACGCCATTAGGAAAGTGAGCAAACATCCCTGGAAACCCTTTAAAACGTCAACCCTACACTCCCCAAGTTGAAAAAAAGAAGAAGAAAAAAGCAAATAATCTCTCGCTCTGGTCTTACTTACCTCATCTCTCGTCCTTGGCCGTCCCTCCTCCTCCTCCTCCTCCTCCTCCCAGCTCCAGTCGATGGTGATGATCATACATCATCAGCCATTTGTGACCTCTGCCTTCTAGGTGTGGTTGATTACACTGACATTCATCAGCAGCCACAGAGCGCGTTGTTAACAGTTTGGAAATCATCCTGTCCAGCCAGTCAATGGTGAACTTCAAAGATGACATAGCAACCCTGGCCCAATACTCGATGCTGTACTCATTTGGAAACAAATGACACGTTGGAGACTGTGGAAGATGTAGACTTCCTCAGGGTGCATTCAATTATAGGGAGAATTTAGGGATGCGAGAGGTCGCAGCCACCCAAACAAAGACTTCCTGAGTGTGTGCCTTTTGGATAAGAGTATTGATCTCGATGAACTTACCTGTCAAACCTACCAAAGCACGAGGTCGACACAGGGCCAGACTCATAGTTCATCAACCTCATATTCCACAGATCCGACACTTCCAAACCTGCCATCATTGTTTCTGTCTTTCTCTCTTGGATGAACCTCGGGGTGAGTCAGGTTTGGCACAACATCCTAAAGTGAGTTTTACCAGTCAGATGTGAGCGCTCAGCCCACCTGCTTTTTATCCCAGTTGCACATTTTACACTTTGTTGATTTCCCCTTCTCTGACTCCGTTGATCAGGTCTGACAATGTGTCCGCCAGTGTGATGACATCACTTTCCCTCCTACTAATTGAAGATGGTGTCGATGGTTACAACCCCAACAATGGCTTGTTTACTTGAGAACTGCACCACTGCGCAGCATCTGGATTCAAATGCGAATGTTGGTCTGATTTATGTTGGATTGCAGAGGCCCGTCAAAGCCAATATGAATCTAATAGACTCATCACTGTTTTTTGTCATTTTTTCATGTAGGCAGCATGTTTTCATCTCATTAATCAATTCACATTTTTTGGAATGTTTCATCTAGATCAAGCACACATGGCAGTTGAATGGGGAAATTATATCACATTTCATCATCTTCAGCTATGGCAATGATTTATCACAGTGGAGAGGGATCAAGCATCGTAGTAAAGTCTCGTAGTAAACATCAACTTGACTCCTCGTCCCATTTCTTCTCAGCGATGGCTGGTGAAGAGCTGATGTGACAGGAAAAGGTGCACCCACAGCTCCTCCTTGGGAAATCAGGATCCCAGAAAATAAAACAACATGGGGACAATCACTGACATATAGAATTCTCTTAACCTGGTCTGTAACCTGAACCACTGCAAAAACCCTAACGCCAACTATGAGCCGACTGGACCAGACTGAACCTTAGAGCCTCATCTGATCCCAAAAAATGTAATCCTGACACACACACACACACACACACACACACACACACACACACACACACACACACACACACACACACAGCTGCTTTTGAGATTACAGATCAGGAGACATTTAATGTCCTTATATGGTTACGGTGTAATCTCTCTCTCTCTCTCTCTCTCTCTCTCTTACTTCTTCTTACTTCCTCTGAACTTTC
>CAAKHB010001423.1:22573-87211 GCA_901007665.1 Aeoliscus strigatus
TTTGGAAACAGTCTGTGTCTGAAATGTGTCAAAACAATAATTATTGCGGTTGCATTTTTTAAAAACATCATATAAAGGACAGCTCACAGCTCTTGGAAATGAAACTTATTGCGTGGTTTCATTTAAGAACTCTTTCATTCTTTCTTTTTTTGGATTAACAACACAAATCTTGACTGGAGCATCATGGAGCTACCAGACGTCCGTTCTGGGGAAATTCTGTCTGTATGTTTTTAAATATACAAATTAATTAAAAATGCATTTTTTTCATCTTTAAAAAACAGAGAAGGAGTTTTTTAATACCTGAATATCAGGGGCCACTGCCTGATCCTACTTTCCTCAATGGGGGAGAGATCTGGGAATTCATTTTGTTTAGAGAGTGATTAGTGAGCAGTGGTCTGAGTGATGTTCTGTGCCGTCTCGGAGTCTTCGTGTAAATATTTTCTGTTTTTGCAGATACACTTTGGCATCAAGCTGACCCTACAAATCCCTTTCCCAGGATGTTTAAAAATCCTTACATCAGTTAAATTGAAAAAAAAAAGTCAAAAAATGAATGACATAGACGCTCTGTAGACAGAATACAGACGACTACTAATTTGTGCTATTGACGATGACATACATTCAAAGGGAACGCTCACCATGGGCCTCAACCTTTACCTGTACGCACATCACTCTGCTCCTTCTGTTAGCACTGAACGCTGCCAACGAGGGTAAATCACCTCTGTGGAGTGACTGCAGAGCGTGGAATCACTGTCGTGGTGAGAGACCGTTAAAGAAGCGAGAAATTAAGTGAAGAAAATGAGGTGAGGGAAAGAAAACATCTGCTCCAACAGGGACGTGACCGTTTTGACACCGGGTGTAAATCTGAATGGAATTCAACATCATCTCGAAGTTAAACCTCATGTGCTTTGACGCGATGACGCAGCAGCGTGGCCAACGCAGATCAAACATGAAACGGGCCAGTACCAAGTTGTTCATTGTGGGTCTGTTATCAAGGGATATTAGACGTGCAAATCGTGACGATTATATTGTCAACGACTGGCTTCCTCTGATAATTTGACTAGCTGGATACTTGCGCGATGATCCATAAAGACGCTCACACATCACGCTGACAGGATGACACAGGCCAAGCAGTTATTTCCCATTCTCACAGAGAAGCTCATTGGTGAATAAATCAAGTGTGTGGAAATGAGTCATTATGGAACCAAAAGATGAGAAGTTGCCTTATCGCTGGAAACGTATTCATGATTTAAAGACTCCCTCCATAAATTCATGACAGATAAGAGTCAAGGGAGATTAGAATTAAATGAGAAATTAATTAAAAATGAACTTGCCGGAGCAACTTCTTCTTTGGACAGAAATGCAAAACAGCCAAGGATGCTCTGAGATCAGGCCGATTTGTGCCGCTCTTATTGAATCCACCGTCAAAGTCTACATGCGTGAGATTGGGCTGCAGCATCAAGAATAATCTGGACATGTAAAGCTTATTCTTATTGTTTTTGATGGGAAAAAGCTGCAGAGGATCAAGGCACTGATGTTTTCTTGAAATTGTGGGGTCACCGGCCTCCGTTAACTTTTGGATACGCTGGAAACACGGTGGACAAAACACATCAGGTGTCCATATGATGCAGGGGGTGAAGAACCACCCAACCTGCCTAAAAACATACACCTAGACATTGATAACCGGCTTATACCATGGTGGATTGCCAAAGAAACAGAAATGGGATCATTCATTTGTATTTCCAGATGTTATCCACGTTCTAACTCGCATCAGGTCACGTCCCTGAGCCGAGTCACTTGATTTGTCTTTTCATCTCCAATTCTTTTTCTTCTGCAGCATCCCACTCGCCAAAATTCTTGTCCTTTCCAAACGAGTCGAAAGACATGTTAAAATCGTCCGTTCATCCATCCGTTTTCTGCTGTTTCGTGTTGCCAGTGTAGACTTAGAATAGTCAACCTGTAGGTGGACAACTTGTGAATTACACGGTTTTAATGCAGAGCTCGCGGCCAATCAGAAAAGAGTATTCACCCAGACCATGGGAAAATCCTTGTTGCAACAGATAGATTAAAAAAGATATTAAATTTGACTCTGAGTGCATCAAGCTCCAAAATCAGCAAGGCTCTGAAGGTGAAACATGTTTTATCCACTATCATTTTCATTCTTCTCTTTTAAAAATCCCTCGTGTCCCACCAGTCACAGATACGTCCCAGTAGGGGTTGACACAATCGTAGACAGTCGTCACATTCTACCAGGCTGACAGCTGCATTTGACCTCTGAAAACCCAGAGTGACAGAGAAGAAAACACAAAACAAAATAAAAGTGAGTTGTGGAGATTCTTGAGTATCCCCAGCACACACCCAGTTCAGCCTCCCTTAATGACGTGAGCTAATACAACCAAATTACGAAGGATTAATACAAGAGTGTCACCAACCAGATGTTTCTATTAACTTTGACCTTTGACCTTTTTTTACCCTCACTGTTTCATCGTCGGCCCAAATGTGGATCAAACAAACTTTTCAAACGTTTTAACCACAGCTTAAATCAGGAAGAGGCTCAAGTGGATGAAGAGGTAGTAACTTGTCTGGTTAAATCAAGGTTCTGACTGACAGACTGACCTGGTCTCTGAGCCGTCCACCTGATGAAAGCACTTTGAATGCCCGTTCCTCTTTCAGCTCTACATCCCACCTCGTTCCCATCAGCACTTCATTTCCATCCTGGAGGTCCATCCACAGGATCTCCTTCATGCACCCCACCTCGTCCCCATCACCCTCTGTTATTCCAGATGTTCCTGGCTCTGCTCCCTCACCACAGGGGTTCCCGTCATACCTCCTATTTCCCAATGTATGTAAATGGTATTTCAGCACACTGACGGGATCTTTGGGGCTTGGTTAATATGTACTTATGTATATATTACTATTACTATTCTATTGTGTATTTGTGTGGATTTCTCTGCACTTTGGCATTAAAATAATTAAATTCTATTAAATGTAAATCAATCTCTCCACGGTTAACTTTCTTGTTGAGGGAAACAATCCAAATCACTGACAAGTTGATAGACATCTCAGTCTGGTAAAACTATTTCGTAGAATCTTGGGAAATGAAGGGAAATCCAATGTCAATCTCACATGGCTGCTACAGATACACTCCATCTAATTGAAATATTAGATTTTAGCTTCTTGGTGATGTTTTAATGTAAATGAGTCTCAGCACAGACTTAGCAGACTTTTGCAAAGAAAAGCTTCTTGGAACAACTTACACATAGCTCATGTTGCAAATATTGCCCGAGGTATTGAAAACGCCAACAGATAGATTGACTGACCATAAACTGACATGTTTGTTTGGGCTCGCAGTGATGTGCTTGACGCGCGCACTCGATCACATGGAAACATTCAGGCACTGTGGGGAATTCTATTAACTGTACATCCATACTCTGGTGTGCTCGCTGATTGTGCTGTGCAGAAATCCAGGGAGCAATTTACTTGTTTTGGTTCAAGATTCTATTTTTGAACAACATTCCAACCGGTAATTAACAAAAAGGCTAAAACAACAACGTCTCAAGTGAATTATTTCCAACCATTCCTGCAATTTATCGCTAATTTACAATGTCACCGAGTTCAAAACGCGAGTCGAGTACTTTGGGTCTGGAAATAAAAGTGATTCTCCTGAACAGCTACTTTTTATTTTTCCTTGCCTGCCCGTCTTCATTTGTCTACTCCGCTTTTCCTGCTCTGTGAAATGTGAGTGACACTAGTGAGCGAGTCTTAAAGCAGGGTCAGCACAAATGAGACAAACCCTGACTCAGCTGGCTCCTCGTCTCCTGGCTCCTTTTTTTTTTCCAGCCTTGAAATGAAAACTCACAGCGAACCATGTCATTTTCCTCCATGTATCCCGTTGATCTCAGTGGCAAGATGCAGAAGGTCATATTGGTTCAGACTGAAATTTCATTAGGACAAATACAAGACTCGTAAATCGTTGACTGTATGATACTCAGAAACCTCATGAGAATCACACACAGAACGTGTCTGTGCAACATGGGTTGAGAACACCGAACACTTAATCAATTATCAGCTCATTTCTCATTGGAATCAGAAGGTGACCAGATGGCTGCGTCAGTGTGAAGCTCGCAATTGTGCGCAAACATCACAACCTCTCAACACACACACACACACACACTCACACACAAAACACCCTCATTTCCCCAAGACAGCAATGGAAAACTGTGCAAAGCTTTTTCCTCTGCCAGCAGAGATAACAACTGATAAACAGCATGAAACTGGATCATGGCACCAGAGTTCCAGCTGTAAGCCTTTAGATGTCAATGTGTCGACATAGACGCATGCACGGCCATTTTCCGGGGCGGGTGAGACCAGACTGACCTTGAAGCTTCAGCCAACTTCTGAAAGGCCTGTCCGTAGTTGTGTTACTTCGAAAAGTTTTCAGGATGAAATGGACATGAATAAGACGGCCAAGCAACAACCCTCCAAGCTCCAAACAGCGCGTCTTTCTCCCTCTCCTTGCATGTTATACCCATGTCTGACTTGGACATACAGTGAGAGACTTCACTGAGGGGTTATTTGTGGTGGTGGATTGGTTCTTACCACCACTGGAATTCTTATTATAAACACTTGATTTTCATAAATGAAACTGGAACCAGAAACCATGATGTGTCAGCTGGAAGAGAATTCACTGTTTATAATATCAGTGCAGTGGGATTTACCAGGTTATTTTTAGAACACGTCCACACGGAGACGCCTTTTTGTTTTGCAAAAGTTTTGTCCGATCGTCCAAATGGATCCTGTAAACACACTGGGGTTTTTTTAAAACCTGGTCTGAGGGTGAAGTGAATTCGCATACTTTGAGTATCGATGTTGTCACCCCTCAACCTCTAGCCTTCAACTTCTTCTCCCTCGACATACTGGTGATGGACCACCTCTGACTCAAATACTTCTGCATCTCCGACGTAAATCAGGTCACAACAACTCTTGTTGTCACAACAACTGCGATTATTAAAACCCTTTAGACAGATACTTTATTAATCTCCAAAAGTAAGTCACAGACGATTAAATTAATCATGACTTTCATAATCACGTTTAATCCCAAAATCCCTTTTCTGTTGTTTTGTGTACTGACACGCATGAATGTCAGTGCAGTGAATGAATATTTAGTCTCAAAATATTCATTACTTATACTTAACAGCTGCATGCCTAGTTTGTGTGTTAGTAGTCGTACACCGAATGCTGCATGTCCTCGCTCATCCTGTAAGGAAGCTGATTAAAGACGGAATGAAACGCACCTGGATGCTCTGAGCAGCACTGGCTACGTTTAACATGATGTTTACAGGTCTGACTTCCACAGAGCACAGCTGCACATCAAGTCAAATGGAAGGAAACATGGCCTCAGAGTTCGCTTACTTCAAGATAGGTAATACAACAGTATTCACTTCATTTTTTTCATAGTCCTGCCGAATATTTCCGTTGGACTGTGTAGAAGGATGTGCAGTCATGTCAATGGATGTTCTTATGAATGGACGTGAATCAAGCTCCAAGCACTAAAAACCTATTCAACAAGGAAAAGTTTAAGGTAAGGGAAAAGGTTTGGGGTTTGGAGGGAAGGAAAAGCAAAAGGTAAGCATACTAGGTGTTCCTTTTAATATGACAAATTCATCTTTCCATTCAAGATTCATGGTTCAAACATTCTCTCGAAAGCTGTTTTAATTGTTGGTAATAATTCAACAACTGATGTGTGTGATTGGTGGCCTTTCAAACACACGCACACAAACACCCACGTACATACTCTCCAGACGTTTCGCAGATTTTGCCAAGTATTTGCCTGTGGAATCTGGATCCGGGCCAATATCAGCTGAGGAGGTTGTTCTGGGCCCTGTGTGTCGCTGCATAGCAGCCTCCGGATTTGTGCGTGACTGCTTGTGGATGCTAGTAATTATTTGCGAGGGGGTTAGTGTGCGAGTAGGGGTGCTGGGACATGGCTGAGTGTTGACCTTTGAGAGAGGGCAGCATGGTCTTATTCAGCCTGGGCTAAAGCTTAATTACAATGAATAAGACCAGTGTCTGTAAATGTATCGTGTACATGTATTCTAAAATTATGTGAATCCTACCGGCTCTCAGAGGACAGTAACTGTAGAGAAATTCAGTGCATAAAAGGAAGGATCATTTTTCTTGTAACATATTTTAGATATGCAATCCATCATCAAAATAGGTCTTGCGCATCTTAGTTGAACCGTGTGAGCTTCTGGCTTTGTCTTCTTTAGCTTGTCCAGTTCTGCACAAAAAGAACAAAAATCCTCTACGACGGTGCGTGATGACCAAATGAACCCAAAATCCTCAGCAGCTATGCAAACACGTCTGAGCTCCATATGAAATAAACATTTTGTAATCTTATGGCTAAATCAACATTTTATGCCTTTATATGAGGTTGAAGAAAATGCTGACCTGATTTAGGTTTGAGACTGGGAGGATACAATTAAAAGTTGATGTTGATGTTGTTGTAAACGATTAGTAGCCCCCAGATAAACATAAAAGAATAGAAATGCATAGAAGAATGATGCTGGTTGGCTATATTTTACCTTCTGACTGCAGATAATCTAGGCTTACATTACTGCATTTTACTGATACGTGTAATACATCATTTTGATACAGGCATCTCTTCATTACCACTGTTTTTTAAACAGACAGACACCTTCATAATGTAAACTCCTGAAGTTCACAGACAAAGTTCACAGCACAAATACTTGTTGAACTTTAATTCATTTTCTTTCATCAAAGTCTTGGTCTGAATGCTGAGAAAGATGAAACCTGACAACAGTTTGTCAAAAGAGATCAGTAGGAATTTATTATTTGCTTTAAGTACATGTACAGCTGTTTCTCTGTGTTTGCCACTGCTCCAACGATCAGAGTTCCAAATGGAGGTCCTCCAACACACACACACACACACACACACACACACACACACACACACACACACACAAAAATCTCTAAGACTTGAGCGCATGTTGTGCTGGAGTTAGGCTCATGGCATGTGTCGTTTTCAGGTGAACATTGCCAACTTTGCATGAGGCGGTTCAGAGGAAAAAGGTTGAACAGACAACAAAGATAGAAGTCATCTCTTGAATAAAAGAGGACATCCAATCACTGCCACTGAACAAAAACATGTTCCAGAAGGATAAATAAAATGGAAGACCTGTAAGTGACAGTCTTGAGGAATAGAATGCATGGGAAAGAGACTAAACTGAGACACCAAAAATACTGTACTGGTTGCTAAATCCTACATTCATCAGGGCTAATGCATTCTGGCTTTAGCCTTCCAACTAGTCTGGCAGGTGAATTACATATTACTCCACTTTTTGCGAATGTTCCATCCTGTTCTTTGCATGATATTTCCGTTGTGCTGAGATGAACAACTTCACAGTAAAATACATTATAGCTGTGTTATAGCGCACACCTGCATGCCACCACAGAGTGATGAGCTGTTTGAGAAGCAGGTATTTAGACTGATCGCCGGTTCTTTTTGGCTGTTACAACTGGGGTGATCTTCAATTGGACAAAACAACAAAGGGCAACTTACGTGAAGTGTGCGTGGTTTCCTACTGTTGGCACATGGCAAGACGTCATATTTTCATATAAATAATGTTAAAAAACACAAGTCACAATAGAATTGTCTCTCTTTCACACACACACGCGCACACACACAGTACAGCATCATCTGCATACATACAAATATACATATATGGAAATGCACAAAAACAATAACATCTCTGTGGAATAATGGTTCTGAAATCATAATCTTATATAAAAATATACAAAATGAAACAAAACATGGTCAGAAAGACACAAATCTCCAGCCGTTCCACTGTGTGAAGCATTGGTGATTCAATGAATCATTATTTGTCTGTCCGTGAGATTGAACACATGTCCAGAGGCCACTTCAAAAACAGCCATTACATGGTTTTAACACTGGAGTGTAAAAAAGTCCACAGACACAAAGAGAGGAGCCATGTCCGAAGCTCTCTGGCCAGCCAGCGAGGTAACATGAAAACTACACATTCATCTATCTACACACTAAGGTATCTCTGACTGCAGGGCAAGCTAAGTGCACAATTCCGTGAAGATGTTGGTCAATCTCGTAACCCTGATCAGTTCGAGTCCTGCGTCACTGTGGACATGAAGGGCTTGGTTGGTCCTACTACCATGTTCCCCATTTGTGTATTAATGTACTTCCATTATCCAGTAATGTGGATAATCAATATCAACGCTGTTTTCCTGTCCAAACAAATATCAGGATCAGAACATTAGAGAGCAAGAGCATAACTCTCCTTATTTTTTATTCCATGTAAAAGACCAATGCTAATGTTCAACCATGCTTGTTATCAGTTCTCTCTTTAGCATTGTCTCCATTTTGCTGTCATATTCTCATCTCATGATCTGGACTCTGGTCCAGCGAGGGCTCCCTGGTGCTGATCATGGACGCTGAGGGCCCTTGGTTGACTCCAAAGGGGGAAACAGCTGGAGAACGTGCTGCCAGCGGAGACAGAGATGGGGAGAAGCTTGGGGACATTGCTGCTGATGAAATGGAACCCTCATGACTGATAGGGGACCTGCGAAGTGAGGCCAAGTGAGGGAATGTCCGTCCAATCACCGGCACTTTGGGGGGAACTGACATGGCTCCTGGATGGGCCACTGATGTGATCAGTGGGGGAGGATCAATTCTAGGTTTGGGGTCCATTTTGGGTTTGGGCTGGAAGGGCTGGCGGGGGTTTTGGGTCTGCTGGGCTGTTTCATCTTTTAGCCTTGCGATCTCCGTGAAGACATTGGCCAGGGGCTGGAACTGGGGACACCAGTTCAACAGGTAATCCCAGTTATAGCTTCCACGAAGCTCCTCATCACTGGCCACAATAGCAGTGAGGGAACCATCCACTGAAGGTTTACCATCCTCAGGGAAGGCGTAATCTTTAGGGAGGGAAATGTTGAGGCCACGGCCGGCACCCAAGTACCCACCTCCCTCATCCCTGTATATTGGGAGTTGTCCAGAGAGCAAAGTCCCACTAAGGCTGCCTCCCAGCTTCTTTCCTTTAAACCAGGTGCTACCCTCCAAAGCTGCCGGTTCACAGGAGATGTCTGATAGCTGGTCAGCATCCTGTTGAATTCCAGAGTCTGGACCCCTTGCTGAGATGTGTTCCTGCATGGAGGAGGTAATGGAAGCGACGCGGGGGTATTCATTTATCATCCTGATTTCATCATCCTCTGCTGCCTCTGCAGACCCTCTTCCACTGGAATGAGAAGGATCCAAAGAACCCCCTCTAGTGTAGGGACCACCCCCTGCCCCTCCCTGATCACCAACGTATCCTGGCAGGGCCTGGTGGTACATCCTTTCTCCTCCTTGCCCCGAGTTGCAGTCATCCAGTTTCTGCAAAGCGGTTCCTGAGGCAGCAGTTCTGTTTCCTGTGTCTTGGCCTTTTTTCCTCCTGCGTGTCTTGACTAGAAACACCACCACGGCCATAACCACAAGCAATACAATGACCCCAAGTGACACTGCAATAATGCTTATCAGTAGAATGTTGACATCAGGGGCCAAACCAAAATTGGTGTTTGTGACATCAATGGAGATCTGGGCTGCTGTGGTGCGGGATGTATCTAGAGGACTGTGAGCTTTCACATCCAGGGTCATTAATCTGGCTTCCCTCTTGGACCGACCTGACCCACTGCTACTACTGCTCCCTGAACTATCCAGTTTGAGGAAAATCACCCCAGTGGTTTTGTTTACATCAAAGTATGGAGAAATGGTGGAAAGAGAAAAAAGAACTATACCATCCACCCCTCCATCCTCATCATTTGCCTGGACTTGACCAATACTCTGGCCTTTCCTGGCACCCTCTGGGACTTCAAAAGAGAAATCGGAGGACGTGAAGTGTGGGTCGTACTCATCCTCACCTGTGACAAACACCTGTACTGTGACAGTGGCAGAGTGATTTCCGGAATCTACGGCCAGTGCTACAAAGTTGAAGGAATTGATCTTCTCAAAGTCAAAGGGAGCTCTGCTCCTGATTTCTCCATTGTTCTGGTCCACAGAAAAGCTTTCTTTCCCTAAACCAGATCGCTCCACCATGTAGTACTTCAGTTGTCCAAAAACCCCTGTGTCGTGGTCAATGGCATGTAGAACGGTCACAGCTGAATTCGCTGGTTGGTTTTCTCTGATACTAGCTGTCAGGACTTCCACGGGGAAGAAGGGATGATTGTCATTGACATCTTTAACCTCAACAATGACAGGAGCCAGTGCAAAGTGACCCTGTCCATCTGTGGCCTGGATGATGATAACATGAGCAGACTGATGCTCGCGATCAAGTGCTTGTTGAAGCCGCAAGGCTCCAGTCCATTGGTCCAATGTAAATAAGTTAACCTCATCTCCAGAGCTGATAGTGTACTGGACCTCAGCATTGGGAGTGGAGTCTGGATCTGTCAAAAACGCAACGAATGGACAATTAATCAAAGGAACAAAAAAGACACTGTAACAAATCATACAGAGAGAGGGAAACTAACGAACCACTGACTGAACAAAAACAAGACTTGTCCCACCTGTTGCAGTCAGCCGTATGATCTCAGTCCCAGCAGCAGCTCCCTCGCTCAGGGACACGGTATATTCTGCTCTGCTGAAAACTGGAGCGTTGTCATTCACATCGCCCACGGTAATCACAGCAGCAACACTTGAGCTCCTCTGGGGTACACCCCGGTCTGACACCACCACGGTGAGGTTGTAAAGTGGCTTGGTTTCAAAGTCAAGCCCCTCAGCCAACAGCAGCGTCCCAACAGTTTGAAAGCCTCGTCCTTCGAGGAAGCGCACACTGCTTTCAATCTGGAACACGTTGCCTTCATTTCCATTGGCAATCGCAAAGTCAAAGCCACTGTTCTCACGAGAGAGGTCACTGTCAAAGGCCTCGAAGGTCAGGACAGTTGATCCAAGAATGGTATCCTCTGAAACAGTGGCCCTGTAAGATGTAACATAGGTAAGAACATCCTCTGAGGTTACGTCATGGTAGCTCAAGGAGCAAATAAATATACACTGACCTGTACTCCGATTGGTGGAACACGGGTGCATTGTCATTGACATCAGAAATTTGAACATGGACCGTAGTGAGAGAAGAAAGCGATGGTGAGCCTCCATCCTGAGCTTCAATGACGATACTCACTGATGGACGTTCAGGGTCAAACTCAGCTCTGTGATTGATGAACAAGGTTCCTGGATAGGATAGGTATTGGTGAAGAGAGAGACAAGTTACTTTCAGATAAACATTCCTCATGAAGCAGGACACTGATGAATCGAGGGACGATGTTTCTCAAAGGAATCCTGGGTTGCCTACCGTTATTGGGGTCAATATAAAAACCCTCCTGAGTTGATGACGTTACTCTGTAGGTGATCTTTCCATTCTCTGCTGAGTCCCTGTCAGTTGCTGTTACTGTGACAACTGCACTCCCTGGGGGTGTATGCTCAGGTAAAGTTACCTGCGGTGAAAAAATCACAATCAAAGTCTGAACATTGGAGTTAAGCCAACAACACAGCACATCCATGTAATATATGACCGTAGAGGCTTTTTTCTGTACATTCCCCAGTCACGCGTAACAAACCGAACCAACCAGGGATCGGATACTACTACCATCCACTGCCATGTAAAAGGTTTTTAATGACAATAAGAGAATAGTGGATATTATAGTGTCTAATTTAGTGTCTGAAAGCCCACACACATGAAAGCACATGTTGTGAACAATGGGAAAGTCTGCTGAAGGAAAACAGACTTCAAAAGATACATTATGTTCATGTCTTAGTATAAAATGTAAGATACAAGATAAGAGATGTAACGAAGAAGAGAAAACAATTTACTTCATTTTAAACAAAGCTTGTTCTACCTGATAGAGATCATGGGTGAACACGGGAGCATTGTCGTTAATATCCTCCACCAGTATAGTGATGTTAGCCTCAGTCTGGTGCTGGCTGTCTGTGGCCCTGACAGTCAGGGTGTACCAGGTCTTCTCCTCGAAGTCCAGAGGGGCAGTGAGGGACACACCTCCACTGTAGCGATGAATCCCAAACTTCCCTGAAGCCACGGGATCCAGCTGCAAGGAGTAGGAAAGGGCAGGACTGGAGTCGACGTCATTACCAGTCACAAGGGTGATCTCTGTGCCGATCAATGTGTCTGATGGAAAGGCGATGAAAACAATTGTTAGTTGCATTCAACGTCTGGGGGATACAATGCTCTCTGTAGTTGTTATCCAGGCAACAATAATACTTACTCTCTGGGATACGGATTTCTTGGGGCAAAGGAATTGTGGGACTGTTGTCGTTCTGGTCAACAATGATCACGGTCAGTGTCGCCGAACCAGCCAATCTAGGACTTCCTCTATCGGTCGCTGTAACAACCAGCCTGTGGATGATGTGAAAGTGATGTGTGGTCACAGTCTGACCTTCTTTCAAGTGCAAAAAAAACACCAAAACATGATGAATATGTTCAAGTGAACATACAGACACGCAGATTTCTGATGTGACTATGACTCCTCATGGATGTTGTCTCACACATGTGTACTGGTATAAACATTTAGGCACTTTCAGCACCTTAAACCGAAAGTATTTATTTGTCACTTCACAACACAGATGTAAAGGGTTCATTTGTTTCACCACAGATCTGTTCTCACTTGGTCTGGGTAAAGATCTCGCGGTCCATAATGGCGGCTGTGGTGATGCTTCCTGTCACCGGGTCAATCTTAAACAGGCCGCTCATGCCTGATGACTGGATGGAGTAGGTCACCTGACCATTTTGACCCTGGTCCACATCTTCAGCCACAACCTGGGAGAAATTGATGGGGATAGAAGACATGCACACTGAGGGATTTTTAACTGGAGCAAAATACCAGTAGAGATCAAACCTGCACTGGTTATCGTACCCGTATGATAGGCATTTCATATCCCTGTGCCTCTCTCATGTAGGCCACGTAATTCTGCAGCTGGAATCGTGGTAAGTTGTCGTTGACATCCTGGAGGATCAAGTTAATGGCCATGAATGATGTGGAGGAGACGGTTTCAGCCTTCACGACTAGACGGAGCCTGGGGGTGTCTTCAAAGTCCAGTCCCACGGAGCTCTCCACCCATATTTCACCTGGAGAACATTCATTTAAAGAAAGTGTGAATGGAACTATACCATCAGGAGATTAGTTCCAGTGATAATTTTGTGTGACTTTCACCTGAAGATGAGCTGATCCTAAAGGCCTGCTTCCTGTTTCCACTGAAGAGGCTGTAGCTGATACCTCTCCGTGTACCGTCTGGGTGCTGAGCCTGAGCCTGAGCCACCGTTGTGCCTGAATTGTGGGGCAGAAAAAGGAAACAGCTTAATTAGTATGAGAGAAATCCACAAAATGTCTGAGACGATTTCCGTAAATACAAATAATGCTGTTGTCATCGCTGACCTTTTGCTGCGTTTTCCTGTATACTGACGTCTCTGGCGTTCCTAGAGAAGCGGATGCCATTGTACTCCACCTC
This sequence comes from Aeoliscus strigatus, assembly GCA_901007665.1. NCBI lineage: Eukaryota > Metazoa > Chordata > Actinopteri > Syngnathiformes > Centriscidae > Aeoliscus > Aeoliscus strigatus. Next base: position 36,108 of record CAAKHB010001423.1, read on the forward strand.
CTTTACATAGATCACCACCACCCCCTGTGCGGACTGAGCTGGGCTTCCTTGGTCCATGGCCTCTACTATCAGTGTCCTCTGAGCCTGGGTCAATTCTCCCAGTGGCTCTGTGGCCTGGATCTCCCCAGTCAGAGAGTTGATGTTGAAGCCCTTCACTGGGGTGGCGAAACGATAAAACACAGAGCCGTTAGCTCCAAAGTCCTTGTCCTCGGCCTTCATGGTAGCCAAAACCCGCTGAGATCGTCTGCTTGAGACTTCGACGATCAGCGGATCCTGAATGAAGACGGGAGTGTTGTCGTTGACGTCTGTGATGGTGACTGTCACCTGGAACAGAGAGTCAGAAGGAAAATGGATTATTTCGAGCTCGATCTCATGTCAGAAGGACGAATCACTGAGGCTTTTGAGCATCAGTTGACATAAATATATCAACCCATAAACTGTATTTACCTGAGCAGAGGTGTTTCTTGGTGCAGCCGGTGAAAGATCAACAGCAAACACTTGGAAGCTGTATGACGCTAATTTTTCCCGATCTAGTGGCGACGATGTGGTGATACGACCCGTGTTTTCGTCCACAGTGAACGATCCGTGTGCCTCCTGACTGAGGAAATACAGGACCTTCCCATTTACATCCTCGTCAGCATCTGTGGCTAAAACCTGGAAAGAGAGTGATTCACATGAACGATGAGATAAATGTTACAGACAGAAGTTTTTCCTAAAGGATGGAAGGTACAGTCAAGTGACTGGGAACGAATTACATGAAAAATGTCTGTTTCTCTTCATTTTTCCCACCTGTAGGACGTGGGATCCCTCTGCAGCGTCTTCTGACACGTCCACGGAGTAGCTGCTGCTGCTGAAAACCGGGCTGTTGTCATTGACATCCAGCACTTTGACCTCCACTGTTACGGTCGCACTGAGAGCAGGGCTGCCTCGGTCCGTCGCGACCACCTCCAGAGTATATTCCTTCCTTGTCTCCCTGTCAAGGCCACGTGAGGTGGAGAGGGCTCCTGTCCTGGCATGGAGGTGGAAATCTCCATCAGGATCTCCAGCTGCGTGAAAACACGGCAAAGAAAATGAATTAGACAAATTCACTAATTCTTGACTCACTAATTGAAGAGGAAGACTATTCGATTCTAGAATGTTTTTTTTTTTTTTTAAAAGAGTTATATATGGGAGGACAACTGTTGTGTTGTGCATGCATCTAGTGCTGTTCTCACCCGTGATCCTGTACTCCAGTTCTCCACCAGGACCCGAGTCAGGGTCAGTAGCTTTAAGAAAGCAAAGATCTGTAGGAGCTTGGTTCTCGGGCACCTCCAACCCGTACCACGGCTTTGCAAAGACTGGAGCATTGTCATTCAGATCCTGCACCTCCACCCGGACCACGGCCTTGGCAAAGTTCGGGGGCAGCCCTCCGTCCCGGGCGTACACTGACAAGAGACAACATTGTTACAGTGACGACACCGATACCCATGTGTTCTGTTGGATTCAACAAAGAGAAGTACAGTGAAGTGATGAAATGAGTTTTTATCGTAATGCAAAGATAATGTACCCGTCAGTGTATATTGGTGCTGTTGTTCTTTGTCCAGTTCCTTGGTGGTGGTAATGACTCCTGTCACTGGGTTAATCATGAAACCTTCCTCTGTCACTCCACCATATGTCACTTGGCCATTTGACCCTGCTTGTAAAACACCAATGAGACACATACTAAAGTAAAGAACTGGCCCAGAAAAAAACTAAATAGACTTGTCCTTCAAACTCTTCCTACGATCATTCATCCTGACTGTGTCGTACTGAGGAGAAACTGAATATACTGAAACTGACCTTGGTCTCGGTCGGTGGCAGACACTGTCAGGACTGTGGTTCCTGGACCCTGGTTCTCCAACACCTGGGTCTCAAACTCTGCCCGCAGGAACACAGGCGCTTCGTCATTCACATCAATCACCTGCACGCACAGCACCTGAGAGGTGGAGAGCTGAGGTATCCCATGGTCCTCTGCTATTATGGTCAGATTGAAGACCTCCTGCTCCTCTCGGTCCAGGGCTTTCAAGATGGAGAGAGAGCCTGGACGAGAGATGAGACTAAATGAGCAGTTGAAGTAAAACCTCTTTTCTTCTCTTCTTCACATGTATCTAATTTAGTCTCAGTGTTTTTGAGAACATGTAATTTTGTGTACCTGAGTATTTAAATGCCTCGAGGAGCAGTAAAAAAAAAAAAAAAACACTTCCCGGCATTGTTTTGTAAGTACTAAATGAGACCACATTTATTTCACACCAGATACGTTGAATACGTAATCTAATTGGGATCTGGCACTGCATGGCTTTATTGGTGAACATGTGTGACAGCGCTGGCTACACCATCAGACACAGACTGAACTGAAATGAAGCCACATTAGATCATGTGGTACTCTTAACACCTCTCACATGGTATTCACATATTCTTCTCTGTCACAATGAACAGGAAACGTGAAACGTTTTTCCTGTGTGATGTTTACAGCTGACATGAGTTGTGATTCATAAATGTTCATGCTTCACAAGGCAGCTGTGGTGTGAAAAGAGAAAAATACAACAGAGAATAGACTCTTGTGTGTTCTCCCTCCCAGAAGGGTGTTGCCCCAGATTTCCAAGAGTGTGTTGCGCCGCACACCTGCAACTCATCTTCATCATCACCAGCAACATAAAAACCAGTGCTGTTGTCCGTTCACTTTCCAGTGGGAGGTTAGATCTACACCAGCTACATCTATATAAAATACTATCACAAATGTTTGTTTTTCTCTCTCTGCCTGCAGCCGCCTGCTCACTCCCACTACAGATCCAGGTCAGTGAGCTACTCCCACCGCTGACTGGCCACGACTTTTGTTTGTTAATATGTTATGGTTTAAAACCTTTCCTGTGACCACATAACAAAGCAGGAGAAAAAAAAAAAAAAACTCCAGCCGACACCCTGAAAGTATGGTCGGTCTGTGAAAATAAAGATCAACCATAGTCAACTCTGTCATAAAAAGATCTTTTAATGATAATCTGAATAAAAAATAAATAAATAAAATAAACCGATAATAAAAACAGGCTACAACTTATGTAATGTTTCATCTTATTTTAGATACTTTGTCTTATGCGCTGCTAGAGCAATTGAATGAATATTTTCATTGTGTACCCTGTAAGAGGTGAATGACTTCACTTCAAAATAAGCTTACCAGTGTTTGGGTTCAAGCTGAAGCGGCCAGCACTGTTGCCGGCCTGGAATCTATACGACACTCTGCCATTTTCTCCCTCATCTTCATCACGGGCCATCACATAGAGAATCACAAAGCTGTCAACGAGCACAGGAAACCATTAAAGCCAATACGCTTGAATAGGTTTTACCAGCCTTCTTGGATGAAAGCTGTAGGAGCGACATACCAAAAACAACAACCGTGTTGTAAGACATGCCACCCACCCGACAGGCTGATCCTCCATCACGCTAACAGCTGATGGAGAGCTGAAGGCCGGAGCGTTGTCGTTTTCATCAGTCACAAACACTCGGGCAGTGACTGAACCCCAACGACGCTGCAGAGGATCCACGGCCTGGTCTGTGGCTCGTACCACAAGGTAAAGAGAGGGTGTGGATTCACGATCTAACTTCCGGCCCAGGGTGAGGACTCCATTGACGGGGTCCAGCATCAGGAGGTCAGGAGTATCTGGCCAGTGATGCTCGATCGAGTAACGTAGTTCACTGTTGGGTCCACTACCATCCTGTGAAACATCATGAAAAGAAAATCGTGTCTTGGATCGTAGGAATGAACACAATATATTTGTAGCATGCATTAAAATAAATGTTCATTCTTCATACATGAAGAATTAGCTTAAAGAAATTGATCTCGCACCTGATCCACAGCCTGGAAGGTATGTATGGAGGCCCCTGGATCTATGTTCTCTGGGATTACAATAGTTATGGGGTCCTCTGTGAACTGTGGCGGATGGTCATTGCTGTCTTGCACGTTGATGTTGAGTTGCACCAGATAGCTGCTGGGAAAAGCCTGGGAGAAGTCCGATACTTCGATGTGCAGAGTATACCATGACCCTTTCTCGTAGTCCAGCTCTCGTACCAGGTACACATCACCCTGTAAACGGTCCACCATGAAGGTGCCGTCCCGGTCTGTCCCTCCCACGACCAGATAGGTCACCTGGCCTTCCAGTAAAGCAGGCTCACGCTGGTCATGTGGACGGACAGAGCCAATAATGGAGCCTGGAGAGATCCCCTCCACTGTGTTCAGGGTCATGGAGAACGTGTTGTGTTTCGGGTTGGACTTGGAGGAACTGAGAACCTGACAGAGAGAAAGTTGTGTCAAAAAAAGTGACAAGCCTTCAATCCTAGAATAGATAAAACAAGTTGACCCACACATGAAACAAACTATACAAACGTGATCATATAATTGCAACCAAGCATTGCAGATACGTTTCAAGGCCTGTGGTGGGCTGTGGTTTGGATCTGATTCCTTCTGGTATCCTGAAGACAAAGCTGCTATATGGCTCGTACCCCAGCCCATCCCTTCTCATAGCCTTGGGCTGTAATATGTTTCTGTTTTGTCATGATCATGAAAATAACCCCCAGGCATCTCACTGTGCATAAAGATATTGTGAACAATTGTTCCAGTTCCCAACACCAGCTTCAAGATGAGAGTCAGGGTTTGTGACCCGTGACAACATGATAAAGGGTGCAAATATAAATAATGCCCTTTCCAATGTAAGTACAGCATACATGAACTGGAAGAACAGTTGGATGGGAAACAAACGACACAAACGGCACATCGAAACCTCAGGATTCATTATTTTGAAGAAGAGATGGAAAAATGTGGGAGCAGCACACACTGCAGATTGGAACAAGCTCTGGTTTCATCACTGTACAATACATACAGACACATCTCTTGTTTTCTCTCACAAAGATCTGTTGCAATTAAGTGCAACTCTGCTGGCCTTATTAAGGATGAACAACAGGACGAGCAGGTAGTGATGTTGATGATGTACAGTTCAGTAGCTGTGGGGATCAACACTATGTTCAGAATTATTAACAATCCCCCAAAATCAACAAGATCCATGGACGCTGCGACTGAGACAGAGAGGGCCCAGAATTTCTGTCCGTTGCTGCTCGCTGGGTGCTGAACTTGAAAGTGATTACTGGTGGATGGATACATTTCAGTTTAAAAGGAAGAAACACAATTCCATTTGTTTGGTTGTTTTTTTTGAGAATGTATTGGTGTCGTTTCCCACAAAAAAAATGGATCAGTATCACTGATTGTTAAGTTGTCTTAACAATAAAAATTGTTCCTCAAGGACCGTGTGTGTATTGTATGAATTTAAATCGGATGATTTACCAGATGGTACAATGTTTTATTTTATCGATAGCATGTAGAATGTCCACCAATACTCCTGTGTCTCATTTTACCCACAGCAATGTGAAATGTTATCTGAAAATCATTACCAGGACACGTTATCTCAGGAGAGTGTTTGAATGAGTTGCTCCAGTGTGTGCGTCTGATAGTGTCAGTATGTGTGGATGTATCAATGCCTGCTACCGTGTGATGTATTGCCTTTCTCTTGTGACTTCATGCAGCTGGCTCTCATCAAATCTCATCTGGGAGCGTTTGAATCCAAGGTGCCTGTTTCCCCTCTGTCTAATCTTTATGTCGCACAAGCCGAGCGAAGGCGAAATCTAAGACCAGCCCTCCCTCTGTAATTAGCATCCTGTTCCCTTCTGAAATCACATCGTGTACAAAAACATGGCGCTCAAAGCGCCACAGTCAACACACACCACAAGCCCTCTCCGGCCAAATGCCTCTGTGTCACACCATTTTCATTTTTGCACTTGAATTGCTGATATTGTGTGTTGATATACAGGTTTGACCCTTCTGTTGAAAGTTCAGCGCAATAACTCAGTCCAGACCAGCTCCCTCCTGCAGCTCGGGGTTTCTCACCTTGGGTTTTGGTTACCCCATGAACCTTTGGAGCAGGAAGCACACACTAGATTGGATGAATTCTTTTGTTTGTACAGGCACAGGTTCAGTTTCTCTCCTTCTCATATTTACCTCCTCTTCCAATACCTTTGACAGTTATACTGTTCACTTTGTGCACAGTGTGAGGAAATGACTCGCAGCAAGGAATGTAAAAGGATTGAGGTAATGTGGGGATGTGACAGTTTTAGGTTCGAACTTCAAATTAGTTATTGTTTCCAATTTCCAGACACCTTGGACGTGTTTTGTAGAGGCGACAGATGTGTGTTTACCTGTATCCGTAGCTTGCAGGTGGAGCTGAGGCCCGGGGTTCCGTGGTCGGTAGCAGTCACAGTGAAGGCGTACTCTGCTCGCTCCACCCATCTCAGAGGAGAAGCGGTTCGGAGTTCGGCACTGGTTGGGTTTAGGGAGAATCGCTCTGCTCTGGGGCCTTGATGGGATGCAGCGGACATGAAAATGAGCTCAGTATCAGAACTAACAATGAAACTAATCTGATAACCCGATAAACCCGAGCGACTTTCATATGAAAAAATAGTGTGAATCAATGCAGTAATCAAAAGAATTGTAATGTTGCACAGCAAATTAAACAGCAGAACTTGAGCAAAGAACAGCAAAAACACAAATCGTTTCATCCAACTATAGTTGCATTATATGATTACATATTTTTTAGATGTAATCATATAATGTAATGTAATTGTGTAATATATTACACATTTTTCGAGCAGAGGCCTGAAAATTGGCTAGGCTTAAAAGTTAATAATAATAATATTAATAGTAATAATCGTGTGTGGTTTGGGCTGGTAACATAACAGATAAGCGAGTACATACGATGATTTCATTCATATCACTCACCTGAAAGGGAGTAATAGATGGTGCCATTCTCGCCCTCATCTGGGTCTTTTGCTGACACCGACCCTAAGACTGTCCCAGACGAAAGCCCCTCCATCACCTTCAAAAGATGTGAGAGGTTAGACAGTGGGACAAGCGACTTTATGTTTCCTGATCAGTGGAGAAGTGGCGGCACAGCAGAGGAGTCAAAATGGCTGCAGAGTGAGCTCATCAAGCGAGACACCATGATGAGTTGAGCATGGCAGCCTCCATTATCAGCACCAGAAAGTCAGTGTGAGTAGAAAAAACTGAGGCTTGTCTGCAGCACTCTCACCTGAAAGAGCAGCTCCCTGTCCGGTCTGGCGTGAATGAAAGTGGGAGCGTGGTCGTTTTCGTCCAGCACAGTGATATGAGCGGTGCCCGTGGCACTGCGAGGAGGCGTGCCTCCATCCTGTACCACCACAACAAGCTGGTAGCTGGACTGCTGCTCTCTGTCCAAGGCGAGACGGGTGCTGATCTCACCTTGACAAAAAGAGCACAAAGGAGTGAAGTGCATGAGTTTTAGCAGTTACTGACATGTTTATTCACTGCAAAACTAAGACAACAGTTCCTACAAAGAAGATCTGTCTTATTACAAAAACTGCAAGAAAGATTTTGTATGTTTTTTGCTTCAAACAAGTGAAGATTTTCTAAAAAACAAGTTACTTTTTCAGGTGATGTGTCCTGTTTTAAGTTCAAAGCAATTTTATGACTAGAAATTAGATCACTCTCACAGTAAATGTTGTAATATTTGTTCATAACAGGTATATTTCCTTGTAAGTAACGTAAATATCTCTTTTGTATTTTACTTCTGTCTAATCTGTCGCATTTCTTTTCGCATCTCTCTTTTTTTTTTAATAACACCATGTCAAACACCTGCACAACTTCAGTGGAACAATGTGGAGTCACGTTTATGCCGTCACCTGTTTGGGAGTTGATCTGAAAGTGTTTGTCATTGTGCAGCAGCTTGTAGGAGAGGCGCGCGTTGAGTCCTGCATCTCTGTCTGTTGCAGACACCCTGCCAAAGCCCGTGCCTGCCAGCAGGTTCTCTCGGACAGCCAGGAACACCCGATCCTGGCTCAGTCTGGGGGAGTTGTCGTTCTCATCAGTCACAGTCACTCTGACTGCGGCGCTGCCCGTTCTCCCGACCCCTCCTGGACCAGAGGTGGCCAGGACAGTCAAAAGGTACATGTCCTTGACCTCGCGGTCGAGAGAGCTGCGAACAAACAGCCACCCGCTATCTTGCATGATGCCAAACCCGGCGGCGTCCCCATCAGGCCTCAGGCGGTAGGAAATGGAGGAGGAGGACGATGATGAAGAGTGTCCGCCGTTCCCAGAGGCCTCTCTGTTGAGAGCTCTCACCTGGAGGAATCGTGTGTTGAGAGGAGTGTTTTCACGCAGCTCCACTCGGTACGTCAGGGTGTCAAAGTTAGGACCTTGTGCGTCCTGTGCTTGGATGTGGACCACGAGGGTGAAGGTGGAGCTGAGCTGTGGAGCTCCGCCATCCTTGGCAACCACCTGAAGGTCATAGCGAGGGACACTTTCGTACGACAAACTCCCAATTAGTCGTATCTCTCCGCTGCCCCGATCAACACCAAATGTCCTCTGGCCGCTGCTGCCCGCAACCCCAGCAGAGACCAGGTCGAAGCTGAGCTGACCGTTATGACCAGAATCTTTATCCTTGGCCTGAACGCGATAGATAACAGTCCCCATTTTGGTGATCTCAGGCAAGAGGAGAGACTCCGATGACGACGGCAGGAAAGTGGGGGCGTTGTCGTTGACATCTGAAATGGTTAAATGTACCCGGGTCGTTCCGTAGGCTGGAGGACTACCGGAGCGCGCCTGGATCTCCAGATCTAGACTGGAGCAGGTCTCGTGGTCCAGAGGGAGAGCTGTGCGGATGGTTCCAGACGCATTGTCCACAGTGAAGTAACCATCAGGGTCTCCAGAAGAGATGGAGTAGAAGATCTCTTTAGAAGCCCCTGGATGGAAGACAGAAAGTAAAAAAAGACCATCAAAGTGCTTCAACAATGATTGAAACTAGTGAAAAAGGAGAAAACCCTGATACGTTTCTCGTCGACAGAGGTATGGTGTGTTTATCTCATTTAGGCGGCTCTGGACTCAGTAAAAGGCTCGCTGACTTACACTGACAGAATTAAGTGTGCTTCTGTCCACGGCACCACAGAGAACACTTAATCCCGACTCCCACTCAGACTTAGAGCCTCATCCAAATCCATTTCTCTATCATTAACACTGAGAAAATAGTCCCAGTGTCAAGTCTGGCCACAGAGAAAACAACCTCTGGTAAAGTTCATGCTGTGTGATGGATGTCATTTGGTAATGGAGTGAGCGGGTGTATTTAAACAACTGATTAAACAACTGCCCAACTGAAATTTAAAAAAATTACAGTTGGGCAAAAATACTTCAAACCTCATGTCCTCACCTGTCTTGGCAGCAGCGCGGACGACTCCTACCGCTGTTCCTCTGAGAACGTCCTCGGACACGGCGAAGAAATACTGCGCCTGTTCAAAGACAGGGGAGGCCACTGAGCCTCCGACCACGCTCACGTTCACCCGGGCATTGACTGGCGCCGTCAGACCACCGCCGTCCTCAGCTGATATCACCATGGAGATTATGGAGTTGGCTTTGCCGTGCAGCGAGCGTGAGAGCGATATGACACCTACAGGGAAAAATAGGTAAATAACTTGTCACAAAGGCTTCTATACTGCAAAAATTCGAAATCTTATTAGAATTTTTAATTTCTAGTTCAAAAATCTATCTATCTACAGTTAAAATAAGACACACCTTCTGGTTGATTCAAGCAAATTTTCACTTAAAAAAGATATTCAGATATTCTGTGGAGCAACTGTTTTTTTCTTATTACAAGCAAAAAAAAAAAATCTTGCTTCACTTGCTGCACTGCATTCACGCACACACCTGTGTCCTTGTTGAGGGTGAAGAAAGCAGAGCCTCCTCCAGGTACCGTGCGGTAGGTCACCCTCCCATTTTCCCCGGCATCAGGGTCATTGGCTGTTACTCTGATGACAGAGGTGCCAGGGGCACTGTGGGTACTCAGGCTGACCGTGTACAGAACTGGATAGAAGGAGGGCCGGTTGTCATTGATGTCCACCACCGAGACCCTGACGCGGGCTGTGGAGCTCTCACCACCCTTGAAGGAGAAATGAATCGCGCATTAGAATGGTAACAGTGCTTGTAACTTTTCATGAGCGATGGTGGGATATCACAGATATTCTTCTGACAACATGTATGGGTAATAAAGACTAACCGAACTCGTGACAGGTGTGAAAAAACAACATTTCTCTCACTCGGTCAAGTTAAAGTGTGTACAGGGAAACAGAAAGGAGGATAGATCAACCAGACAACTAAATTAGTTTGACAATCAAACAATAGTATGTCTCACAATCGCATTGATTATGTTTAAACATGCGGATGCTGCAAAAAGTCGTATTGCCCTTTTAATTGCTTCCATTGTCTTGAACTGATGCGAAAATTTAGGCTCGTAAAGCTTCAATTACTGTTATCCAAGTGTGTTTGGTGATCTCCTGCTTGCTCCAGGCAATTTAGAGTGACCAATTAACCTCAGCATGCTTTTGGAGGTGGGAGGAAGCCGGAGTACACGGAGAGAACCGACAAAGACACGGGGAGAGCATGCAAACTCAAACTCAAAACAAAAACAAACAAGAGTCTTGGAATAGAGCTGCCTTCCTACTTCTTTACATTTTTCTTCTCCACTCTCGCTCACTGATTGCTTTCCCATGCTGTGGCTGCTTCCCTTGATTTTTTTGAAAAGGCACCGTGCAGGAGACAGGATGCTCACTTATTCAAACATGTCCCAAAAGTCGCTTTGATCAGATTTATTCCAGTGCAGCTGTACACATCTTTAATTTGTCTTCAGCGCAAAGCTTTAATCATAATATGCAGTCAGTAGGCAATGTGTTTCGCCTCTTCGTGCTCCAGTTCTGCGACTCTGACACTGGTTTGAATCTTTGGCCTCCTGTGAAGTCTGTTAGAATTTATTAGGTCTTGATCACACAATGGACACAAAGGTTAACAAAGGTCAGGGATTAAAATTTCCTCTCCCCACACCGGTTACTATGTCTAACTTACGCCATCTGTAGCAGTGACCGTCAAGTCAAACTTGTCCAATCCTTCATCCCGGTCCACAGCTGCGTTGGTGCACATCTGGCCTGTCTTCTTGTCTATTGTAAAGTAGGCAGGTGGGGCACCTCCAGACGCTGAAGCCAGGGTATAGGATATAGCACCAAAGGAACCTCGATCCTCATCTGTGGCTGAGACCTGAAGGACAGAATGTACAGATTTATGTGACACAGGAGTTTCAAAAGGCATCCGACCAACAAACCCACTGGGACACAAGCATGAAAGACAACCTCCAAATGTCCTGAGCATTAAATATGAGCTAAGAGCCTTTCTGCTATCACAATAATGTCCATGATGCAGTCACCTCACAGGTCCACACATCTCCACTTTAATCCATATGTCACACACCTAGGCATCACTTATTATGATTTCAAAAACACCATAAAACTTGAGCATCTGTGAAAGTGATTCCCTTTCACATGACACAGATATATGGCATGTGAACAGAATGGATTGATAACTACAGGTTATGTTTGAACACTGGCTCGGAGTGGAACCACATTTTTCACGTCAAGTTCTTTACGTTGTTTAATGTGCTTTACTGTCAAGCTTTTAAAACATTATACGGCAACCACATAAAAATTCAGAGGCATCCGTGCATGGGGTCGCTGTGGCCACAACACTTTGGGGAGCAGGACTGGGACCAGAAGGTCACGTGTTGATCCCCACGAATGTAAAATGTCAGGAATGCTGTACAAATTCTGCCGTACAGATGCATGTTCTCAGTCGTTTTCTCTTTAAACCTTTCTTGTTCATACTGTGTATAAACAGTTAACTGGACATTACACAGAGTCATTAAACTGAACTCTGAGCTTTGGTTTTACTTTGAAAGCCTGAATTAAAATAAATATGTACATTGAAAAATGTAATTGTAGATGTATAAATAAGAATGTGGCAGTAATGAAAAAAACACATAACTTATTTCTTGACATTTGTATCATATTTTTAACTTTATTCTGAAAAAAAGGGATTTTTTTTGTTCTTCACGTGGCTGGAGCCTACATCTGAGGATGGACGAGCCTTGAACCCCACAGTGCACAAGACCGCAGTAGCAGACATCCGGCAACAACCTTCCTTCCGTCTCAGAAGCACATGTATTCATCATTACATTTAACGACAGTATTGGCTATATCCTGGGCTGGAACCCTGATGAATACTCTGCTGATTTTATAAGATATTGAAACAGTTGAAGGTTTGTTGAGGGGTCATACAGTCCTTCATTCATTGTGTTTACATCTGGGGGTGTTACGCCATTGCTGGGACTTCCTTTAGAGTAAAGTGTTGACTATCTCTGGGATCCAAAGTCATGTCTGACTGCATCGCTCCGGCTTTGTGTTATGGCTTAGCCACCTGTGGTGATGAGAGCTGGATGAATGCAGTCATGCTCATACATCCGGATATCACAGATATGATGACCCCATTCTTTTCACTAAATCTAATTAAGACGATTTCAACACCCTGACCACCTACCTAGTCACAGAGTGACTTCATTGTCACCTTTTTTTTGACCTTCTGCTGTCTGTATATATAAGTGTATATGAGTGCTCTACAGCGGATAAGGCAGCTGCAGAGATATTACTGTTCGCTCTCGAGCATACTGGACATGACAATAGCTGGAAGTATAGTCTCTGAGCAGAAGACCAGAGTGGAAATGACCTGTGTGAACTGGGAACTGAGAACGGACCACGACGAAAACTGGGACATTGATTCTCCACAGGCACTCACTCAAATCCACATTAATATTGTATAAATTGTCCATGCCGGAAAGCATACGCCAAACAAACGTGAGATTGCTCAACGGAAATGTCTATGCAAGCATCCTTTCATGGAAACTTTGGGAGCCATAAATTGCAAGAAGTAATGATTTGGGTTTTTGTGCTGCGACGTACAACAAACAGGGCAGCGGTTATCTGGTTCCACACTTGAAATGCTGAAACGCAATCAGCAGATCATATAAAAATCGGGAGACAAACCAGACATGAAGGAGACACAACCCCATGAGAATATCGTCAAATACCAGCAGGAACATTTTCAAGTAGACAAACACATCAGCCGTCCTAAGGACAAGAACGTTCTATTCGCTTCGCTATGATACGCTTTGGCTCATTCTCTCAAAAGTGGTTGTGATGTTTTTCATGCATGCGAGTACATGACCCTTTTGTGCATACTACAGGTACAAAAATGTTGGCTGAAATCTGACTAAGCTGCTGTCCGTAACAGATGCTAACCGCTTCTCATAAGCATTATCACAGCTACCCAGATGTTTTTTTCTTTTTGAACTCTGAAGCTTTATCAATGCAGAAAATCATCTCAACCTGGACTCGCGTCCAGCCATCTCAATTTGTTATGCAATGAAACACACATATTTCAACCATGCCCCTGGATTAACCTTTTCATGTGGTACCTTCTGTGGAGTTCACCTTCTACTACCCATCTGCTAAAGCCGGCTACACAGAGCACATGTCAGCCCTATGTGAAAAACAGTCAGGATGGAGTGTGCCGAGGATCAGATTCAGCCAGGACTCGGGCCTGAGGTTTTTTTTAGTCCATGGAGAGTCATTCATCCCTGGCTGGGACAGTCAAGGTGCGATTACTCACTGGAGCATTAGCAAGGATGCAAACCTCATCACTCATGTGCCTCCCTCAAAGTCCGTCTCTCTTGTTGTCTCAACAGTATGTGAGCTAGCCTTCGTATGCTCCTACTGTGCATCCTCTTCTCTCTCAGGTCCACAGGCGTCCACTCATACCAAAGATAAACATCTCACCCTTTAGCTATCTGGAATTAATTGCTGAAACGTATCATCCAGACAATTCGATGATTGACAACTTCACTGGATCTGTACCAAAAGTTGGATGTTTTTCTATGGTGCTGACCAATCAAACGTTAAGGTGCGTGAAAAAGAAATCCTGTAATTGCCAAAGTGAATGTGACTTCAGCCGCAACGAACAGTAATTGCAATGCAGCAGCAATAACGATAGAAGAGCATGAGCATGTGGGGGAAAAAGCACCAGTAATGTTGGATAATTGCATACAGGCTGCAGTTATTTACAACTGAATTAGGAGTCTGGATCGAATGGTGACGTTGGAGTTTTGGACGGCACTGCAACAGCAACATTGACTTTGTTGCTCTTTTTTCTATGGAGACATTCCTTTGCTCTCCAGTGAGCTGCGTTCTTCATATTAGACATTCTCAAGTCTCAAAATCAATTTCAGCCTCTCAGTTGCAGATGAGTTGAGGCACTATGGGTGCAATTAAGATGTATGGCAGTGAAGGAGAGGAGGGAGGATGGGAGCGGGGGGGTGGATGGAGGGGGGTTACTTTGGCAAAGGAACAGAAGGCTGAGCTAATGATAACATGAGACCTTGAAATGGGAACAAGAAGGACCAAGGCTCCATCCCACTTCTCGTTCAATCTCCATTCCTCCCTTGACCTCCCCGTTTCTTTTTTAGCATCTCCCCTCATTTCTGTCGTCTCCCTCGCTCATTCTTTCAGCACCCCATTACGACAAGTGCTTGTTGTCTTTCATATTGAGTTCACAGCTGGAAAAGATTAGAGAAGTAAAACCATTGAAAAGGAAGAGGAGAGAGAGGTGAAAGACAGGAAAGAAGGGAGATTGACTTCTATATTTGGCAACACCAATGCCAGTATTGGTATCGACATATAAAAGATAATGGCAGACAAATATCACTGCCTATTCGCTCCCTCACCGACAAATTTGTACACAGGAACTGTATTACTCTTGTACTCTAATTAAAGGCTCAGCACAGCAGTTCATTCATATAAAAATGTTGTTTTACAACTCTCACCCGGGGTTGACGATGAAATAATTAAACAGCAATGGAAAGCAAAAAGCCACTTGTGTTATTTGAGTCAGTTGTCGTTTGTTTTGCAAACACAGGTAAGGGAAGAACAGAGAAACAGCTGCTGTGAATGGAGGACGAATGTGAGGTCAGTAGATAAAAAGCTAGTTAATGGGATGGGAACTAAGGGAAAGAGGAGAACAATAAGGGATGACATCACCTTACTGGAGCTGTGATAAGAAATGCTTCGGATTGAGATTGCAGTGATTCCATCTTCAACAGAGCCAACAATGTGGCAACGCTTAACCCGGGTGTGGAACTGTGTGTGTGTGTGTGTGTGTGTGTGTGTGTGTGTGTGTGTGTGTGTACATGTACCCCCCTCATTCTTTTTAAAGTGAATCCTGCGGGCGCTGACTGACAGCTGCCTAATCAGTGCCGGAATGGACCCCTCTTTTTTTCTTTTACTTAAATATTTATAGCTTCGTTTAAACACGGGCACCCTTTTGTGTGTCCCGGTCCTCTGTGGGGAGCTCTGCGGGCGGCGCAGCTGCTGCTAGCAAAACGTTCTGTATATCTGAGGAATACCAGGAATTCGACCGTTGCGATCCGTGAACCAGGAAGCTAACGAGGAGCTTGAGGTCAAGTAACAATGCTGGAGGGTGATCGTGCACGTTCACCGCCCATGTAGACACATGAAAAACTTCATTAGATATGCACAGTGGTGGTCATTAGACAGTCTGCACGCGAGAGAGGCAGCATGGCAGACAAATTACCATCACAACCAGCTCAGCAGTTACGACCAAATGGGGGGAATCAACACAGGGCCTGTTTAAGTGATCCTTGGTCAACAATCACATTGGGACTTTCCGCAGTTTAATGAGGCTTAATTCTATTACATTAGTGATGACTTGGGCAGAAAAAGAAACAACAAGAAAAGTCATCAGTGTTTGATTAAGGGGTTTTCTCACCTAAAAGTCTGAACCAAGGTCCGGACCAAGGTTGGTGTTTTTGCTTTACTGTCTAGATTTGATCCTTGGTTCGGGTTTCACACTGTATAAATGCCAGTGGACCAGATTATCTATTGAGGTTCTGTCCTCATTACTTATGTCTGCTGGGTCTCCCTGCTATGGGCATTGACTGAGGAGTAGGTATGACATAGTTGCGGCACCAAAGTGCTCAAATTAGCTAGTTAGCATTGTTAGCAAAGAAGGCAAATGAATAAACGCATCATGACAACAATGCTTTCATGTCGTTACTACCAGCAGCAGCAATGTCACGGACAATATGGAGCCTTAGTTCGGTTCGATGAAATCTTGGTCAATGTCAATGTCTTGCGGAAGCTTTATCGTCGCTGGTTGGAAAGGAGAAGATGACTGCTAGCTAAGCTGCGGGCCACGGATCCACGCCGGGAGACTTACGGTATGTCTTTGTGTGCAGGCTGACAACCGGAACTTCCTGGTAAAGAAGGGAAAGTCCAAACTATCAGAAAAAAAGCTTTCACACGGCAAAAGTCCAAACCATGGTTCAATCTGATCGGGACCGAGACCACCTCTTTTGGACTCACAAAATTTTCATTCTTTTGTCGGGAGTTTGACATCTGTAAATTTGGTTCAGATCAAATGGAAAAGTCCAAAACTCTGGGACTAAACAAGGTAGGTGTAAGTCCCCTTCCACAGAACAGCCTGTAATACGAAGTGAACCACGGTTATCACTTATTGTCCTCTCGTTGTCAAAACGCACTGAGGATGAAGTGCAAACTACAATTAAAGGGTTATAAAATACAATGTTGGAAAGGAGCTGGCTCTCAAACGGGGGATTGCCTGTCTCAGACTGTCTCATCTGGTGGTGTTTTGGATGAATGAGAGAACAAATGATGGCAAGTGGGAGGCCCACGGCTGCCTCTGGGACACCGCTCTCCGTAATTTAGAATGCTCTTAAACCTTAAAACAGCACTATGTGTTTAGGATCTGTGCTTCTGCCACAGCATTTCTCCCAGACGGGATGCACAGTAAAGTGCATGTATGTTAAGTCTGAGCATTATGGTGGCTTGTCCAATAAAAACATGACAAATACACAGTCAGAGAAATAGAATCTGCTTGTATCTTCACCACAGGAACACCGCAGGATTTTACCATCTCAGTGCTGAGCGTGTGGGACCGTTGTATATCACTGGGGGTGGGACGATTGTCCTGCCTTTTTCTTTTTTTGAACCGAATCCTGGGACATCTGTTCTGTTTGTCAGCTTTGAAATGTGCTACGATGTGCTACAATCTGTGCACTGTCATTTGTATGGGCAGAAGTAGCAGCATTGACGAGCTCAGGGAACCGAGATTGATGGTTGAGAACGACTCCAACATGCACACACCTGCTGGATAAGAAATTGTACGGGAGGGAAACTAAATAGGATTGTAGCATAAATAAGACAATACAGAATGTTTGAAAAATGGATCATTACACCAGTAGTAAACTATTCCGCTGTGAACATCTGTTATTTATAATCTGTGATAGACTTTCTCCTGCCTCGTTTTGCTGTCCTAAAATAAACATTATTACCAACATCTCTATATCAGGCTGAACTGTTGAGACAAACTTAACTAATCAGACGCAACGGCAAAAGTCATGCCCTCACAATACTACGGTTAAGTTGATAAGCAAGCAGAGACACACACAATACTTTCTAAACAAGCTACACAAAGGTCCAGGCTTATCCCTGTTGATTGCACAGCTTTGCTCTACTAAACCAAAATAGTGCCTCTAAGCCTCGGCAACCCTGCACCGTTTGAGTCATGCTTCCTGGATCAGATCCCTGATACCACCGGGACACCACGGCCTCATCAGTCCCTCTGTCGACAGCTCAGCTGCAACACCAAAGGGGATGAATTAAATCCCAAATAATGCAGCATTTTGGATTTCACCTTTTTGACACGTTGATTAGGTCAATTATTGCCAGCTATTGTTGATGTCACATAAAAACAATACGCTGATGATGGGAGAGTTAGTGTTGCCAATTTAGGTTATTGTTCAGTGTTTGTGATTTTGCGGTTGATTCAATCTTGCCAGATACTCCAAAGATCTTATAGTTACTGTCAGCCTAAAAACAACTGCTGTTGCTTGAGTGCTGAGTTGGAATTTTCTGTCCAAACCTAAAATCTAAAATCACAATTGACATGTAGGAAAGTGAAGGACCGGCAATGATCAGTGTGTAGAATTCTGATCCCACTGTTCAGTGTTTAGTGTTCATATATTGTGATTCAATTACACCTAAAATAGTGTTTTGGTGTAGTGTTGGTTAGTCAGGTCAGTTTTTGCCGGATTATCCACCACTAAGAGACATTTGACAGCAGTCACAAGATCAGAATTGCTTTTGTTTCAGAAATGGTTAATAAGACTGCAAAAGTACATATTGTACCACACTACAACCAACGCTTAAACCCTGGCACATAGAAGTGAAAGACATCAGGAAAAGAGCGATAAGTCATCTATCAATGCCACAGCAGTTGCTTGCGTCTTACACCAACGTCATGGCCAAGATTTGAAGCCACAAGTCCAAAAACACATTACATGAACATTAAATTACAGTCTCTGCTCAGGGGTTAAGAATACAATACATCAAGCCAAACATGAACTGAAAGATTCTACGTTGAAATGTTTCCAGTCAACTAAATCATCTGTGGAGTAGGTTTAATTGAAACTGAGTCCACCTCTGTGGAGCAGGAGACATCATTTTTAGACAAGCTTCCTCCACATGAACGTTCATGTTTCATTGTGTCATTGGATTTCACAATCTGTGAAGCATCATGCACTTATGTGGAAGAGTCACGCTAATAAGACAGCTAATGTTAATCACTGTAGGAAAGCCAGAGTTTTTTGGGGTTATAGTTTTCCAAACTCATCTCACAACCATAGCCTCAGGGATCTGCACACGTTTGGGTTTGATCAAATTAATGTGGTCCTAAGGGTCAAAGGTGACTGAAACTCCCCAGCTGGCCTTTTCTTCTCCTGACCCCTGCAGACAGCTGTGTGTGTGCACTTTGTGTGTGGTTGTGTGTATTATTTCCTCTTTGTTTATAGCTGCTTTTTAAAACTGCATCCCTTGTCTTTATCTTCTCTATGTCCCATGTCCCCCCCCCCGATGTTGGAGTTTACACCAGGTATTGGGTTTCTCCAGTAGCTGTTGACTACAGAGAAGACCCACAGGACCCACACTGTGTGTGTACTTTTATACAGGGACAACACATGTAAAATGTGATAGCACTGTAATAATAACGGAGCATCAGAATCAGAGAAAATCCCCATTGTTTCCTGTATATAGGACTGTTAATCCGCTCCCAAAAAGCAGGTGCATGGTGGATGAATGAAAAGAAAGAAGAAACCATGGAACAACAATAGAAGCAGTATTCATTTGAATATCTTCAAAAAAAGCAACTTTTAATTTCACTTGTGCTGGCTATTTTATGCTTTACCATCTATTTCCCATCTTATCCACTTGCAGATTACAGATCTCCCTGCTGAAAGGAACATTTACATGTTTGGTCCCGCCCACTGGTGTATATCTCTGATGTCATTATTAGCATGCATATCTACATTGGTTCCCCGTGAATAAGAATTGAATTCATTCACTTTTGAGCACCATAAATTACAGGCAGTGACATGCTAGGAGGATGATCAGCTGTGGGACACGCTGTTTGTTCTGCACTCTCCAACATCTGGCCTTTCAACAGCGCGATTCACCCTTTAAAATCAGCACGCTGATGAAGCTTCAGAATCTTTGCTCCCAGACAGATGTTTGTATTCTCAGTCAATGCAAACATCTGTTAGGAGTTATTGTGTGAGGCGAGGCCTTCACCAGCAATATCGTCTCTAAGCAAAAGCCCATGGTTTTCTTGGTACAAGCTACAGTACATGACACTACATTGACCGTGTGCACTTTTCTGCAGTCATGTGCTTATCAAGGGTCACACAACAACATTAGCTACAGCTAATGTTGGACCTCAGACTGACAGGACAGCTAAGTTGTTTGTGCAGTTAGCAGTAACAGCAGCTATGATAAATGGATTAGCCTCTCATTGACCTGGACATGAACCAGAACCAGAGTTAGAGATGGCTCACAGGCTTGGTGAGTGCAAGGAGACACACGTATAGAGCTTCTACTGTTAACGTTCGTTAGCAGTGGAGTCGATGGAACTTAACGCAGTTAGCTAAGCTAATGTTGAGAAGGTTAAACTATTTGGGGTTTCACACAAGACCTTGAAGGTCAAAAGTCCACCTGCTTAACATATGTTGTAGTGGCCTAAAGACCAATAAAAGCACGCAATTCTTGTTAGCTTAAAGACACGCACGCTTACACACACCACTGCAGTCCACACACCAACATCTTAATGACTCATATTGATTTACTGAAAGTTGCTGACACATCAGGTTTCAAACCACATGTGCAACCAATATTGCTGCATTTTGTTAATTGACACAAAGCGACACCAAGAGCCTTCGTGTATGTGTGTGTGCGCACGCGTGTGTGTAGGCACAAAGACGCTGCGATTACACATTTAAACAAAGCCTGAGGGGCTGAAAAACTAGATTATCCTCTTTAAATTGATTTCCCGACTCTGCATATGTGAGATGAGAAACGCTGTGATTCTTAAAGTACCTGCTAAATCACAGTTTGTGCAGGATCCAATTCTGATCCCCAGAATTTTGACCACGCTTAGAAGCGGCAGCCAAGTCTTTCAGGGGATAAACTGCTCTGTCTACACATATTTTGGTTGCTTCAATCATCCATTTTGCTCTGGTGTTTTCTTTTATTCTGCCCTCACAGTCTCATCAGTTTCTTCTTTGGCTCAGACATCACTTTTGTGTCTCCGTGCCTTGCATTGCAGCACAAACAAAAGGAAGTCAGTGTGGACACTGACGGATCAGCCGAGCTGCTGGGTTTTAAGTGAGCATGTTTACTTAAAACACACAGGGTAAACCAGGTTGTACGTGACGTACAGTATCTATCACAGACCTGCTCATGTACACAGAGGGAGACAAGCACACATGTGCACCCCCCGCCCCAACTCCGTGCCGTCTTATCATCCCATCCTCCAAGGCCATTTGAGCCAACTGGAATTTCCAAGAAAAACAGGTTGGCTAGGCATGATGCAGCCCAGGGGTCAGAGACACCCGCCAACTCCTGCAATGAGCTAGCCAGCCAGGGATGAAGAAAAGGGGGAAAGGGAGAATGTGAGAGAAAAAAAAAAGGCAAGAGTGAAGGGGCTGAACGCCGCACACCTACAAACGTGTGGAAAGAAGTCTTAAATCACCTGCATGTCCGCACTTCATCAGACAGCTCACTGGGAATTTACTGTTCGGCACAAAGAGACGCTGTGAGTGCTGCGCAGCACAGTAGTAGCTTCAGACATGAACTGGGCAGACGGAGCCTGAGCCAAAGATCCATTGTCTCCAGTAAAAAAAAAATATAAAAACACAACACAGGTGTTTGAAAGAATGTTGGAAGAGGTTTTATGATAATAATGGCAGGGTGAGAATCTTAATTGTTCAAACAGAGGCAGGGAGGCAGAAATACATAAAAAATGTACATGAATGTACATAAATACTGAGTTGCCTAAATAAAGAGACATAGAAGAAAAATAATTCATCCCTTTTCTCCTGTATGTCCACTGGACATACTTAATCACTGTGTAGTAACAATAGCATCTTTGAAGAAAAGAAAAGCACTGCAGTGGTTACCTCATCGTCCACGTAGCCAAGTTCTGTTCACAATAGAGAGGAAAAGATGTCGTCAGACACCAAAACGAATGCTGGGGAGAGTGAAACTGGACGGATCTTAGAGCAAACTAGAGAACTAGGTCCAGCAGCCACTCAGATACGACGTACGTGGTGGAGTCCGCACGATCATTGATGGACAGCAGTGAGAGTCATCGTCAAACCCAGAGAAAGAAATAAGGTTTTGGGAGAAGTAAGTAAGGGATGACGGAGAGGATCTATTAATGGATGTGATTCTGAGAAATGGCTGGCGACAGACAGTGAAAGTGCCAGGTAGAATTTGTGTCTAGCAGGAATGTTTTAAGTGTGTGTCGAAAGGTGGTTAGCAAGAATGGGAAAGAGAGACAAACTATTGTGTTTCTAAATGTGAAACAGACACTTCAGAGAGCCTGATGGGAATCTCAAGGACAAAAGTATTGAGATGTTGCCCAGAGGGAGACGAGGCAGAAGTTTGTGTGAGAGAAGAGAGAGGAATTATTTTAATATCATTGTCAGCTGGCACCTTTTGTTAACCATGAAAGTGTGGAGAAAAAGTGATGGAGGTTTGAGAGGGTTAGCAGGGAGTTAGCAGGGAGATCAGCTGCCAGTCACGGGGTAAACAGACCTCCAACACAGTAAGCCAGCGGGGTGGCGGTAGGAGGCGCTGACTAAGATGCACTAAGCCACACAGCAAATGGGAAATGACGGAGTCTCAGCTATCACATGGTCGCACTAAAGCTGCCTGGGAGAAGGGTGAAAGGGGGCGGCGGACTGGGGGTGGCATATAATAATACCCAGATCAAAGCCACACTTGAGTGGATTTGGGTCCAGAAATGTGAGGAGAAGGATTAAGAGAAACAGAGATCTTCAGATACAGTACATAGCATTGTAATATCTACAATTTGTAGATAACCTGAACAAGCTAGCGCTCGCGTGTTCACAGTTTTACATCTGGTGGCTTCTTTGCTCCAGAAATTAAAAGGTTCCTGGAGCAAGCCGTGACACGCAGATGTATTAACATCTGTAGAAAAATAAATATTACATTGATTTGTCTGCAACACAGCATTCGTTGTTTTGTTCAACATGCACCTGCTGTGACAGATTTTAACCCCCCCGCCCCTCTTTGTCCCCAGCCATCTCTTTCAGGCTCTTCTGCCAAAAACCGCTTCTGCCCTCACTTCCTCTCTGTTTGCTAACCCTCCAACACACTTACTTGACCTCCAAAAAAGCATCCTCGTGATGATGTGTTTCCCTCCACTAAACTAACCGCCGGCTCAGATGGCAGCTTCGCACCTTAGCCAGCAAAGCTCACCATCACCGGCGTCACATTTAGCCCCGCTCAGCACTTTGAAAAAAGGCAAGCGATAGAGAAGCAACTGATACTGAAGGAAAAACAGTGATAAGGAGAGAAAGGGTGCGACAGAAAGAGATGGAGGGATGAAAAGGACAAGAAGAAAAGAGCTTGTGGCAGGCAGAGGAACATGGTCCCTGCTGTCTTATTGGTTTTATCTTTTATTACAAAAGGTGTTGACTCTGCAGTCTGTCTGTTCTGTGGGTTAACCAGACTGCTTGGATCAACACCTACACTCACTGAGCTCCTCCGCCATCTATATGCTGCATCTATCTGCACGATTTCATATGTGCAGACGTGCAAAGGTGTCGATGTCTGAGGCGGGTGCAGTGGGGACGTGTACCCGCCACCCGATTCCTTTTGTACCCACCACTTTTTTTTAAAAACGACGATATGAAACTACGATGATGATAGTGGAGTGGGTTAAGTCATTTTCCAGTGATGGAGTTTCTAAAATATCAAGATTCCCAAGGGGAGTCGGGCGAGTGCCCATGCAGATGAGCCTCGGGTTTCATGATGTCATTGTAAAACTCACATTTCGTGTGTGTAATTAAAGCAGAACTGTCACAGTAGTAGAACATCAATGTGGACGGAAGGACTTGGTGCGCAGGGAGTTGCCTCCATGGGACAGCAGTGGTAAATGTCCCTCCCGTGCCTCTTAAATGCAGAACGGCGGCCGTGAAGGAAAAGACAGCAGCTGTTTGGACGATGTGGAAACAACATGCCCCTGTAAATTTCTATCTCTAACACATTGCTCCCCAAAGGCCCAGTCAAAACACGCCTGTCAAACGCGGTTAACACGCCAGTGTAGATGCACAATGGCGCCTTGTGTGCGGGGGCCAACCAAAACCTTCCCCAGGTTCCTTCTTGTTAGCCCATCCCTGAACTTATAGGGTATTTCCCTTTGAACACGCTTTCCCTTCCCTCCTCTTCACCATTCATTTCTCCCTCTCTTTCTTCAGACTCATTTTCTGTCCTTCTGTCTCCACTACCTCAACTTCAGTTTGTCTCATTGACAGTTTGTCCCACCGGTTCAGCTCTTGAGGAAACCTGTGCAATATTCTTGCCTGAGAGTCAAACCTGGGAACTCGAGGCAAAAAAAATGATTTGTTTCATCTTCGTTCTGGGATCAACCCTTCTAAACATCTCCCATCTTTCGCCTTCATGTATTCATTCATTCACACCAGAAGGGCCTCTGATTTCAGCCTTACTTTTCTTTTGCATTTACTTTACTTTACTTCAGTTTTAGTTAACTTCACAGACAGGGTGTGTCGCATTCATTTCTCACTGTTTTTTTGCAACGATCCACTCTCATTTTGGTTTTGACCGGGAAGAGGACCTTAAAATATTTGTGGCTGTTTTTTCCCTTTTTTTTGTGTTACTTGGGAGTGTATTGTGTTTCCCCTGCTGTACATTTGTTCGACCATGACAGTGCTGCACCACCATGCTCTGAGAGAATCTGGCAGCCTAAATTTTCATCATCAACATGTGAAAACACTGTTGTCTTTGTGTAAACTTGACTTCCATCTTAATAACACATTAAAGTGTGTTTGGTTTCTGAATGAATCCAGCTCTCACAGTGGGAATGGGATGGTGATGTGGTTTGTAAATGGACCACAAACCAAAATGACTTGGTGAATTGAAAAACAAAACAAAAAAAAACATAAGGCAATTTGGCAGCATGCACATAAACTATAAATAGAATTTGAGAATGTAATAATGTTGAATGCAAGTAAGGTCACTTTGTTTTTTTAATTACATTCTCATGGTGTCATTTATAGGTATTAACAAGGTTGTGCAACGTCGGATTTATCTTTATGAAGCACACCACCTCAGTCTGCTCCTTCACTAGTACGTAAATTTACATCTGGCCCTGCAGAACTGCCAAAAAGCTCATTTAAATCAGGAAAAGCCCAGTTAAGCCTTCATTCCTTCCTCACCCAGATCCCTGCCAGGTCCTTCTTATCCCCTGTGTTTTTAAATCTTTTCGTCCTTTGTCTTTTCTTCTCACTCTCCTCCTCCCTCGTTCTCACCGTATCCACTCGGTGCCAGCCTCCGCTCCCTTTGTTCTCCACTAGGTGTGGCCGATGACAGAAGGGTAGGGGGCAGTACACTCAGAGGAACACGGCTTCACTGATTCGCTGCTTTCAAGGTCTCACTAATCTTCATCAGTGTGGCACATACTGGCACAGAGCTACACACACACACACACACACACACACACACACATGCCTGCACATGAACAAAAGACGAAATTCATTCGAAAATATGCACACTATGCACAATCACAAACACGTTCACACTGTGCATGCAATACTAAAGTACATATTTGCGAATGCGTACATCAGAGAATGTCTGGACAAAACCTGAAAGGAAAATCTGATCTTTCCATTGAAATGATGCATTTTGAAAGCTCACATTTAGTACACCAGCTGTGTTCTGCTCAAGAGCTGGCTCCAACAGTAGATATTGTTTCACTCTCGAAGTTTTGCCAGAAAACCAAACAGTGTCAGACTCTGAAAAGCAGAAAAGAAATGAAAAAAAAAAGGACGAATGTAGTCGCACGCATCCGCATGCACTTCATTTACCATCATCAGTCTCTGACTGGGTCACTTTTTAATTCAGGCATCAAACTGGGCGCAGTGACAGACACACACACACACACACACACACACACAAACCCACATACAACACAAGATTCATTCATTCACTCGTCATCTCCCGTTGCTGAAGGTTACAGGTCACGGCTGTGTTGGAGCTGATCCCAGCTGTCAACGGGTGAACGTCAGGGTACAACCTGGACGAGTCACCGGTTCATCAGGGCCACGTGAAGGACAGACAACCATTCACACTCACATCCACACCTACGGGGAATTGAGAGTGATCTTAGCATGCTTTTGGAGGTGGAGTATCAGCTGGAGTACCTGGAGAGAACACCATGCAGACATGCGCCCTTACGACTCTACATGCAAGCAAGAACTAAACATGTAATCAATAAAGAAACTATCAGAAACTATCTAACAAGTATAACACTGCTAATCAATGTTAATTAGCAGCTAATTAATGTGCCTCATCCACATGTATTTGAGCAGTTTATTGCTGATTTGCAGCATCGATCTACATCTGCAGGAACAGATTTTGGGCCTGGCACAGACTTAGGTGGGCGATTTGGGAGTGAACAGAGCAGCAGTATGGTTCTTTTGGCAATGACTGATGACAGAAGTGAACAGTGTGGTAAGCTACTGCTCTAAAACGTGAATATTACAGTACGCGGGAAGATCTTCATGGGTTAAGTCACTGTGCACTTTGATGCGTGAGAACATACTCCTGCCAAGAAACCCTTGCGACTCACTCAAGTGAAGAAAAAAAGTACGATAATCTGTTATTTTTCAAATAACACAATCAACTATGTATATGTATTTCTTGTCTCCCAGCCTTTCACTGGATTTTGATTAGCTCCAACGTGACCAAAACAAATGCCATAAATATGCTGAAGTAATGTTTCAAGTACAGTACTTGATGTTTTTTTTTGCTGTGGACGCTCAAATCAAATCAGGCGTTAGTGTTACACATAATCAATCACTGCTAAATGAGAATGTTTTCACTGGGCGAGATGAAATGTACAACAAAAACTTCCAAGCAGAACATTACAGTACTAATCTGCGCCAGCTCAGGTCTAACGTTTAAGTGCTTGTCATTAGCCTGAGTGTGATCCACATCCCCAGCACTCGAGTGGATGTGGGATGAAGAGCAGGACTGGATTAACTTGTCAGCAGTGTTTTAGTTACGTCTGTCCCGCTCTGACCTGTGTACGTCATGTCCCACAGCACACAGAATAGTCTACGACGCGTTCATCATACACTACAGCTGCTGTGAGCAAGGCACTGGGCCAGGTAGATCAGGTGATGTCCCAGCCAAACCCGACAGAGAGAATGAGTCCAGAAAGAGGAGTGATGGAACACAGGGAGAGAGAGAGAGGGAGAGCATTCTTAACAGTTGCACCGTAAGATTCATGCCTTCTTTAAGTCTTGTGGACCCCCCAGACCACCCAGCCAGGTGTCTTTGATCCACAAGAACATGAAAATGCCTGATAATCCCTCTGGTTACTCTTGTCCTGTCATCCGTTGTCAGTACGTGCACACACACACAAAAAGAGAGAAGAGCATGACGCTAATACACAGACGACCTATGATACCTGTCGGCTCTATTGCTGAGTATTGATTTTACATCGTGCATCTTGTGAGGTCACATACTGATATCATCAGTCACTGAGCTCAAATTAACTACATCTATTATGAAGTAAAAAAAATCTTAACCATGTCTGTTTTTGAGGAATAAATAACTGAATTAAAATGCAATTTAACAATGTTCTATTGTGCAATCATGAGGACATTGTTGACATTGAACAAGTTAGTGTAGCATTTGACAGTTAACTACTATTAAAACTACAAGGCTGTTCCAGGTTCTGAATTCAAATCAAAGCCTTTGCCGCCTCTACAGAGGTTGACAAAAGAAAAAGTGAGAAAGAAACAGAACTTTGCCAGTGTGTTAGATCGCAGATTTTGACTCTTTTTGTTCCCGTTCCTTATCAGGACTTATGTTTCCATCTTTCTGGGAACAACAAAGATGCTTCAGATGCTTTTATGGAGAGATAGAACCATGATAGAACCATCCTTGTCCTGCAAACTTCTGATAGTATGCAAAAGTAAAGGATCGAAACACAGACTACAGTCAGTTCCTGCTGCTTTAATCCCCATTAATCCGCCAACCTTCACCCTATCCTTGATTACTTGGTGCATTTCCAGTCTCTTCCACCGGACACCGTGGTGTGAGACAGTATTAGAACCGAGACGGGAAATGATGCGATAACCCAGGAAGCTGCTGCTATTGTTAAGACCAAAGACGGAAGTTCTGCTCAGGACGATACGCTCAGGAACTGGACTTCTATGCAAAAATCACACAGGAAAGCACAAAGACACATACACACACACTTAGTGAACTAAACTAAACTAAGAGAGGTTCCTCGGAGAAACGTACCCGAGGACATGACCTTGTATTTAAATACCCATCTACAGTCTGGTGGTATATTTAGATGTATGAGCTTATGAGAAAAGATCTAGGAAACATTTATATGTCATTTTATAAACTAAATATTGCTGCATGTGGTTGATTTACTTCAGAGCTGAGGGAAAGGACACAGGCGTGGAGACAAATTATTATGTCTTGGTCTCTTTGGACCACCAGGGTCAGGTCCAGGCCAACTATTCTGATCTCAACAACAATCTACGGCTACATTCTGCATTTCACACCTTGCCTTCACAGATTCAATTAAGCCTTTTTACAGTATCGCCTGGGGAGAAACACACACACTCAGCCTGTCTCCTTTTCAACACACCCTTCCCTGGTGTGACACGCATAAACCCACTGGTGACAGCAGCGCTTTCCTCTTATTTCTTACTTGAAGTCTCTGTGTTGCCCAGCAGTGACATGTAAGCTGCGCTTAAATTCCACATCAGCATCCCAAATTCTCTCACACAGAAGGACAGACATGGTAAAACTATTACTCATTTGCTTGAGCTAACAGATTTTCCATTCAGCAGGCGAAGGAAGGACAAAAGGAAGCTTGTCAATCAAAGCGTGGTTAAATGGGATTTCTGCATGCTACCCACAGAGACAGACACACTGTGTGTGTGTGTGTGAGAATGAGTGCACACATGAGCGTAAATGCATAAATACATGCATATGAGTGAGTTCCCGACAGGGACAGACAGACGCTATATGAGGCGTCAGGGATTAGGTACGAAAACCAATCTCGACCAGCCATGACCAAAGCTCTGTAAAATAATAAGGACTAAAAAGCTTCGCAGGCTGAGGCTGAGATGAAATGGGCCTTTCATTGATTCATCATGAGACATCTGGATTGCTCATAGAGCCTTAATCAAACACCTGGCTGCGAGTGAGACGGGGACTTAAACATTAGTGTCATTGCATGTTTCCATGTCTACATGTATATCTTGCTTACAGCTACAGTTTCACGTCACACTGGGGCTAACTGTATTCCAAATGGGCATTCTCATAGAGTCTACTACAACGACAACGTGATGCCCAATCACAAACCGGATACCCAATAATAAACATCAATCGTAAACATCCATCACAACTGTCAACGACAAACACGATACCCAGTCACTACTACAGTACTAAACAAAGACCAGAAAGAAGTGGATTTGTTTGTGCTCTCGGCTGATTGTTCGAGCTGGTCTGGGTGATGTCAGGGCGACCATGGAGATAACAGGAATTTCCTAATGGAGAAAAAAATACAGAATATAGATAGAGTATATAGAAAAGAAAATTGTGACCATATAACAATGTCCCAGCTGACTTTGATATGTCTCTTTGATATTTCTTATGGAGGAATTACAAGGTTGTTCGAGGTTACTAATTCAAATCAAAGCCTTTGCCACCCCCACACCATGAGGTTTACAAATGAAAACATGTGAAAGAAACAAAGTTGCCAGTGTGTTAGAGGACACCCTTTTTGTTCTCTTTCTTTGTCAGGACTTGTTCATCCATCTCTCTGGCAACAACATAGATGCTTAAGATTCTTTTCTCCTCTCTGCTCATGGAAAAGAGCCAGAAACTGAACAGGTTGATTTGTCATTATAGTCAGGGATTGAGTAAAGTCTTTGAAGCAAGGGCAATTCCAGGTAATGACTTCCAGAGTGGCTAAATTCACCGAGATGGGGGAATAATCCTTGACTTGACTGGCCAAGGTCAGAGCTGCATCAACATGCTGCAATCTGCATGAACTCTGAATGCCACGGACAGATGCCAGAGCAAATGGAGACTAAACATGTGTCTGCTGTGAACAGACCTCCGAAATCCCCCCCTCATACCACAACATGATCAATAGGCCTGTAAATGTTGTAGCACTGGCGCTACAAGCGACATAAAATATTGAAATGGCAGATTGAAACACAATCTAAGTGGATGTGTGTGTGTGTGTGTGTGGGAACACTAGAGAGCCAGCCAGCATCATAAACTACCTTATCAGTCACTCTACACCACTGTTTGTATGCAGCACTCCAGACAGACAGGAGGGATAGAGACTGTAAATGTCAGAGCAACTTCGTTTCAAACCAGCTCGGACTGATATTTAAGTTGGTAAATGCCTCTTATCTTGATAAGATGTTGCAATGTAAACCATTTTCACCATTGTCATCAATAACACTCAAGTAAATATTTGGTCATTGGTTTTCCTCTCAGACTAAACTATTCACAAAGTTATGAAGGAATTTATCAGTTATCTATTTACCTACAAACCATTACATAGACCTCAAACCAGAATGGCTTTCCATTAAACATCTGAGATGATCTTCAACCACAGTCCGACACCTTCACAAACTCTCCACTGAAGATTTACTTCAATACACACACAAAAAAAACCCTGCACACATACATACTTCCGTTACAAACAAGTGTGCGGAAGCAGCTCAGATCGCTGTTGGTGTTGAGTGACAACTCTGCATGACGGACCCGAGTCTAACTTTTATGACGGGGGTAACTGGATAGGCTGAGTTTATGACAAAGAGAAATAATCTCTGTTCAGCAGGAAGCCGGGACCGAGGCAGATGGGGTTAAAAACTGACTGGATAAAATGAAATTCACGTTTATTACAGCTTCGGCTACTCAGCTATCATTTCTATTAGTTACGACAACATTTATTCATCAAAGCGATGGCTGAGATATGAGAAGTCAGAGGAGTTTGACAGGGCATGAAACACAAGTGGACGTATAGATGGAAACGGTTAAAAACAAACCTTCCAGTTGGCCAGATGAGAGAAAAATGTTTCTCTTGCTTGCAGAGCAGACGTAAGTAAAGGAGAGGACATGTGAATGAATACAAGTACATTTCACGTTTCTTAGTGAAGCACGCAAGGAAACTCTCGACCTTTGTAATTCTCAAATTTGTAATTTGGCACACAGACGTATGTGACGGATTGAGTTGAGGAATTGTCGTATGGAATAAAAGTGGGTCTGATCCTCCGAGAGCATTTCTACTTTAATGTTTGTTTTTCCATCATTGCAGTTTATATTGACACGGCTGACAAGTGATATCCAACATGTAGGACTTGGAAGATGGTCAGTTCCTCTGCATGAAGCATAAAAAATGAGTTTACCCCAAGAATATGGAACTAAAACCTAATCAGCTCATATATTACAATGTAATGTCTCAATCCAGGAAAAAGCTTTTAGTCCCAAACTTTTTTTTTCTTTCGCAATAATGGCAACATTATGTTATAAGTGATCTGTCTTAACATCTGAGTCCCTCTCGCTTTTCTGTTGCATCTGTGTGTGTCCATTATGTCAGCGAGACGGAGCCGACAGATGGCTGAAGGTCCCAAGTCACCACCTCGCGTGAGTAGCAGACCTCAGACCCAGCTCTCACCCTGGTCTCTGTCCCGAGCCCAGCCCCCTGACCTTAACCCAATCAGAGGGATGATAAAACCAGACACACATATGTGGGTATTAACATTCGTCTGCTGAGAGGATGGAGAGGATGAGACAGACAGACAGACAAATAGATGGACATGGGGGATATTGTATTCTGTAAGCAGCTCGTAAGTTTCTCCTCCGCCCTCCACTTCTATCCTTTGTGGCCCCGCAGTCATTATTTGCTGCAAATTCAGCCCCAAAAATTAGTCTCATTTACCCACAGCTGACTGACCCAGGAGGCGGTCAGTATTAAACTATATACCAGATGGAGAATACGTATATCAGCGCTGATTGTTCACTTTCACAGTAACACAGCAGAGGTGGAAGTGTGGAATTGTTCGTGTGGTTGTGTGGGATTGCTGCCAAGTGTGCGAGTTCAAAAAGCAAAAGAGAAAATGCAGCAGACATGGACCAAAAAAAAAAAAGGAAAAAACAACATTTAGGGTCACTGGTGTCTCCATGACGTTGTATTCACTTTGCAATGCTCGGGGAAACGGGTTGAAGGAGACGTAAATGCAGGGGCTAATGTGATTATTGTAAATGTAATTGATCGGGACATTGGGGTTCTGGTGTTACATGAGATCCTGACTCAAGTCCCACAGACGCTGCAGGGAAATACTGAACATACCGACGTGTGTCTGAGGAGAGAACCGTTCCGCGCAGTTTGAACACAACGTAGAGAGATAGACGTATCAATAACAAGAAAACTAATCAGCATGCTGATGAGGAAAGGAGCAGTAAAAGATGGACTATTTGTGACCGGTCCCCAGTGAACCACAATAATAGTTCTCTTTGAAAAGTCCCGTAAGCGCCGGCCAGCAGGGAGACATAACTCGTGATCTTAATAGTGCAGATTACATCTCGAGCTGAACTATAAACAGGCGTCTCTCTGCTTCCACAGGTCTGCAATAACCTGCATCTCACGTTACCCCTGTCCTGATTCTGTGGTCCGCCGGCTAACCAAACCTGACCACTAACTCCCAACTCTTCTAATATGCGAGTGCGGTGATTCCCAAACCAACTATCTTTTACATCGATCTGTTTCCATACATCTCAGATTACTGTATTTCTTGCATGACATGAAACTTGTATCATTCGTGGGCCAACAATGGAAGCCTTTCTCACACTGTATCTCACAGCACTTGTTGCAAATTTTGTAATTCACCATGAAAATGTTGTGCTAACCCGGCGACGCCTTTGTGTCAGTCAGAGTGTTAGCATCTCCTCTGAAGTCCAGACCCGACAGAAGATTCCAAGCGCAACAACTTGGAACGTGCAACGACGTGCATCCACTTGCAACGGTACGGTCTGCCAACAGTCCCGTTCAAACTGAGGCACCGAGCTGTGACTGCTTATGGGGACCTCACGTAAACTACATCAACGGGTGCGGTGCGACGTGCAGTATAACGAGACAGCACAACAAACTCACCGGAGAGCTCAACTATTATTTTCAGAACATTTCCAGGATATTTTCTGACATTTCTCTTGGTGGTTTTGTTGGCATCGCATTTCAAGCTGATGACACATTGTCCTTCAAAAGTTAGTAACTTTGTTAGCATGCTTATAGCTGTAGCCACAGACACCCCCGCCACGCCCTACATGGGTACCAGTCACCACCTCACAGCTCACTGGTCAGAACGGTAGCGACGGTCTAAGACCATCATCAGCGACTGGACAGGCAGAATCCTCTGTAACTGTGGTACAACTTTGTTTCCTACATGCATGTCAATCTGAGGGTGAAGCTGTCAGCTGCAGGTGTTAGGATGTAAATGTACTATTGTCTCTCACACTGGAGAAATCCCAGAACATCTGATCGGACAGTCATTCCTGCTTTAGCCCACTGAGCCAAACCTCTGACTGACATGACTTGCGACACAGCCAGAACCCTGCCCCCCATCAACTGTTCCTTTCCAAGAGTGATTGAATGCTAAACCAGCCAGTGTGTCTGTGCCCTTGATCCAGGTCTGCGATAGCCAGTCCACCATGGCTCCACCCGGCAGTGTGGATCTAAAAGAATCAGCCACAAATGAACAAGGCATTTCTGGTCCCTTCACGAGGCAGCTGTCAGCCATAATGTGTGTGTGTATGTGTGTGTGTGTGGGTGTGTGTGGGGGGGGGGGGTTTCAAGCGTACATAAACTCCAGCCAAGGTGACCTCTGAGTGAATGTGACGATACAAGCCGCTATATGTGCGGGCCTCTGTGCACGTGTGTGTCTGTATGTACATGACCCTGTGTGTGTATGTGGAAAGGTCAGCAGTACGAGGGTGAGTGCACAGAGCACACATACATAGAAAAATGAGTGAAAGACTGATTTATTGGGTGTATAATTGCCACATTGCTCTCCATCTTGGCTGTAGATCTGTGTCTGTGTGTGTGTGTGTGTATGTGTGTGTTATTTAACTGTACGTAATGTGTTTTATGATGTCTGAAATGTTTGAGACTTAAGACTTGGTTTTAGTGTTAGTGTCTTTCAGGTTAAGGTCCACATTATGATTAGGTCATAGATAGTAGCATCCATTCATCCGTGTGTGTGTGTGTGTGTGTGTGTGTGTGTGTGTGTGTGTGTGTGTGTGTGTGTGTGTCAGCCCCTAACCTCCATGCAGACCACCAGCAGTGTGCGAACCCGCAACATACAATGATACAGAGACAAAAGACCGTAAAATTGTGTGCATAAGCGAACATGAGCCTGCACGCCTGTCCATCTCAATTTAATCACTCAGTCTTCTTCTCTTTCTTCTCTGGACTCGATTGAACAGTTTAAAACCTCAGTAGTGGATTTTCTGCATTCATTTGCTCAGGATCTAACCTCTAACCAGCATCCTGATGCCCTGTCCCTCTCTGCTCCCCAGGGATTTCAGCCATCACTCTCACATCACACATGCTACTGTGTGTCATTCATGTGAAATGTGAAAGTGACTGGTCGTCGTCATCACGGCCCTTAAACAGCGGTACAAAGAAGAATCACAATTATTTCATAAAACAGCAGAGGCTAGGTGGTATTGGAGTGAGAGAATCTACTTTGTTCTAGAATGAATGATGGACAGAGCATCAATGAGGCCCCACCGACGAAGAGGCCCCACCACAGCAAGGTGAAAAGTTTTCTTATTTTCTTGCTTTTCTCATTTTCTGAAAAGCCTTTCCCCCAGAGAACCCACACCTGCTCTATAATCATAAATGAGCCACTGATTGGACGTTAAGTCCTCACTCTTTTGAGTCTTAAACCAATAACCATCGACGGAACTGAATTCTAAGCCTTAATTATCCGTCTTTGTGCCAGTTTCAGCAGGAGGACATTAATGAAGTTAAATGATCTCTATTAACCTCATTCACGGAGAAAGGGAAAGTCTCCCGCTGCTTGAAATATAGGTCTGTGTTGAATGGAGACTCCTGGACAACTCGACAAGCTCCACATCCACCAGCCAGGCAGCTGGCAGAACCGGACCAGGGTGATGAGCAAAATGGAAGACGTGTGATTGGTTCAACTTCTGTGGGGCCAAAAAAAAAATCGCCTGCAAGAAATAACAAGAAAGAAAGAACCCACTCTCTTCCATATTCCAGGTCCCTCCCTCTTCCTCTTTCATTTCTTACAGCGGGTGCTGGGATGGACGGGGCTTTCTAGTGGCACTGAGGGATTAGAAACGCACACAAAAACACATACATCCTTGTTCGAACATCTACACATGCTGGTGAGCGCTACGCATGCTGACACATACACACATGAAGAAGGCAGCCTGTGCGGTGATTGGTACCAGATGGGGGTCTGGGAGGGGGGGCTGGTCGTCCATCCTGCCTCACCCTCTGACAGACAAAAGATTGCACTGACTTATTCTCATCCTCTCCCCGTGTGTGTGTGTGTGTGTGTGTGTGTGTGCGTGTGTGTCTCAGGGAGCGATTTTTCAAATATGTTTAAGTCGTTTTAAAGGGGGAAGGGGCTAAATGGATGAGCGTTAAACCCCCATTTCCTTGTGTGGTGCGGTGGCAGCTGGCATATGTGTGTCCCATTCAAATACAGTGACATGTTTAATTTGACAATTAAGGAGACAAAGGGCGTCATTTAGAGCCGCAGTCGGAGGCTGTGTACACCGAGTGTGTCTGTCAAGCTTCTCGCCGTGAATTGAAACAGACAGACGGTGGAAGCGTTGGAGAAGGCCCAAGAAACCTGGAGCAAACCTGAACCGTCAATTTAGATAAGCAAGAAGAGAAAAGAAGCTGTGAGTAAACGCCGGCAGGAGCAGACTGAGCTTCAACCTGCTTTTGCTTTCCTGCTAATTCAAACCACTCAGGCCGATCCCACTGTCGTGCCAGTTCATCTGGCTCACACGCAGCATATTTACAGTTTGGGAAAGCAGGGTAAGCATTACCTCAGTTTACCTCGAAGCAGCGGCCGACCACAGGGATTTCAAAGGTGATGCGAATAAAAACCTGAACATGGTGTTTCATTTCAGAGAATCGTTAACCTCACATGAAGTCACACCTTTGGTGTATGAAAGGATATTGGGGCTTTTTTTTCCCACATGTTTTCTACAAGTGGAATGATGAAGTGCCAATATTCTACAGTGATTCCGTTTATCTGCATCTAGCCCTGCTTCCATTCATGCCACACAGGTTACTGTCATTTCTCAACATCCTAACACCCATTCCATCATTTCTCTCATTTCAGTCGGTCTGAAATGTTCCTTTCAAATGTACCAATCTGGTTAAGAGTGGAACTGTGCATTCCTCTTCTATGTGAGGCCCTGATTTCCATCATCTCTTACCCTAAGATACAGACGACAACCCCACTCCCCCACTCCCCTCCTCCCGCTTTCCTCGCTGTGGTCCCTGAGAGTCCTGTTGCCATAGTTACAGCTGAATGATGACTTCAACCCTTTGAAAAGCCATCACGCTTCACCCGCCACACACATGCGTACGTGTCCACATGCTATCTGTATGAAGTCATGGTGTCCATCCTTCACATGGGTGAGTGTTCATGTGAAGAGTGTCGGCCTGCTCCTCTCTGTGCCCAGTTACAAAAACATGACCCCCACTCTCCCCCTGACATCCATGACAAATAACCTCCAATGGAAGACCTAAGAAGAGTAATTTGTGAATGCAAACAATGAAGCCATTTTCTCAGCAGCCTTGTGGCATCTTGTGATATTATTCTTCTCAAAGATAACGTCCAATAAACAATAACCAGCATGACAGGCTGCTTTCAGGCAGCAGCCACACAGAGAGGGAACATTTGTCTTCTCCGACTCTCTCCATCACAGCTTGTCTGCCCACCGCCACCCAGCTGCTTATCCAGGGCACTGCTCTTTGTTTTGTTTTGTTTTTACACCGGTGTGTGTGTGTGTGTGTGTGTGTGTGTGTGTGGGGGGGGGGGGGGGGCGTACGTCTGAGCCAGGTGCAGAAATAACCTGTTTCAAGGGCACACTCGGACGCATAGAGGTGATGCACAACACCCCCGAGACCAAGTGGTGATGAATTGGTACGGTCCCAACCCCCCTCCCCACACACCCACACCCAGTCAACCTCCAACATCGCTCATCGTCATGGTAACCATCAGCACCTCCACAAAAGCCACATGCCACATGCAGTACGGCAGCCTTTCCACACCGACATTTTTTTGCTTGTCCTGTCACACGCTGTCTAACATGTGCTGAGTGTTGCCTTTCCCAGATCTCTTCATTTATTCACTAGGATATTCGTCTTCATGAAATATGAAAAGGACACACACACCATTGTGTAAACCTCACTACTACTGTTTGTGCTTGGTGCCACAGTATCACTGGTATTTTCTGGTTATCATCATTCATACTTTTGTGATTTTGCTGAAGGATTGGTATACGACTCATTTTTGAATCAGACATATCCTACCAGTGCACAGTCATTCTCATATAGAGCATTAATTATTACATGAAGATATGTTTTATTTTATCTACATTAAATCATTTAATGCATTTCACACAGCTTCTTTTACATGCTTGATTTTGATTACACTCTGGCAAGTCGTTCCTTACACAAACTGCATAGATTACAAGCACTTACACAATCCTCAAAACATGAGCGGTATCATCTGTTCCGCTGCACTTCCTGTAATCTCAGTTCTCTACATGTGCATGACTTTAGAGAACCATTCTCCTATTCTAGATAAGAAACAAAGGCTTCAGATCAGGGGGGAAAAACCTGACAGATTAACGTTTGCTTTTTCTATCCGGTTGTCAAGCAGCGGATCCGGTGCTCCAGGATTCTTGCAATCAAGCAGCTCCTCTGTAATTGTCCCCAGAAGCAACACGAAGACTCCCTCAAGACCGCCGCCGGTGGTGGTGTTTACGACAGTGTACATACATGTGGTGAGGAATGTGTGTGCTGAGTATGTGCTGATTTGGATGAATGTGCATGTGCGTGCATGCGTAAGCAACACATCCACAAGTGTGATGAAGATCATCTGTGCATCATCAGCAGGTTAAAGCGTATTAACAATTGAAAACTGACTCATTTTGGGGGCGACTGATTTGTATAGTCCTCAGCACAGAGAGACACAACCATCAAACTGTTCACAGTCTCCACAAACCACCCACCAACACACCAAACTGCCCTTCAAAACAACAATACGTTGTAGATAAAGAAATATTAGATTAGAAGTTAAACTGTCTAAAAAAATGTATTGAAAATACTTGTTTAATGCAGCACTTCAGAGATTAATACTTTACAGAACATGCTTTTACATCTTCTAGATGCAATGTTATGAGTTATGGAGGCATCCAGTGCCTGACGTGGTCTTTCACTCCGTCAGGTACCAGCGTTTTCTGACCTCTGGAGGACTAATAAAATCAAAAGTGTAGATTTTATTTCGCTATGAGTAGAATTTGTTCAGCAAATGTCCCTCTTGCAACCATTTCCCTTCCTCTCTGGTTGTAAAATAATGAAAACCGTATCTCCTTTCATCTTCCAAGCAATCCGCGGCTCCCGCTTTCCACATCAGTGGTGCCGAGCCGATTTGACCAACCATTAGGCTGTGGTGAGTGACAGCAGCGAGGAAACCAGATGCTGACGTTTAATGATGGCTGCTGCAACTCCCTGCTACTTCTCTTGTCATTTCTTTTAATCTCTTTGGTGGAGACAGAGCACCTTTGACCTTTTCCTGTCAGATGGCTCTGAAATCTCAAGTCACCAGCACAGTTCTGCAGCAACATAAAGTGTCGTCTAACTTCTCGCACGTGTGTGCATCTTGGCCCGGAGCACTTCTAGAAGCATGTTTATTACTGAATTCTGTGCGATGGACATGGGAAGAGATTGATTTCAAGTTGCATAAAGAAGGTCTTAAAATACTTCTGCACACCAGGGTGGGTTAGACCGCAGCAGATCTGGTCCAAAACCACAGAGTTGAGTTCGGGCCACATGCACCAGAGATGTTGGTTCTCCAAAATTGACATTAAATCTGACACATCCTTACACTCAAAGTGAAATCACTTACAGCAGCTAGACAGACCAAATCAGATGATTTACCTCACCTCATCCAACACCTATCACTCAGACAAAATGCCTGTAAGTGTTCTCAGTGTGAGGTTAAACCAACACACTACTGTTTCATGTCATAAGAATTCATTCTGAAGTCCAACTCCAAGAGAAACACCGTATGCAGGATCTGACTGAGACTCTTTGACGTAGTCTTTGCTCTTCATCCAACCTTCAGGGTCCGGACAGTGAAAGCATGTGACAGGCGGGACAATGAATCCCTTGAAGACGTAGAGTGTGGTTGGTCAGAAAAGGACAGACCACCCTGAAGCTGCCGACAGTGGTTGGAAGAAGAATTCAAAATGACCGGTCTGAAACGGAATCAATCTGAATAAATGAATTAAGCTGTTACTGATGCATGGAAAAGAGTATTCACAGGTATCTCCTGAGCGTCATTCAAAGTGTGTGTGTGTATGTATTAGATTTTAGCTCCGTTTACAAGCGGGCATACACCCATAGACGGTGGCACTAAGGAAATACATGTTAATAATCAGGCTCTTTTGACTTTTTCTGGTCCGGTGATTTTCCGAGTTATCATCAACTCTGATCGGGGCTCCATTCTGTGTCATCACTCGTTCACTCATCCATGTCCCGTCGCCCTGGTGGTTTCCTGTGTTTCAGCTCCTGCAGTCCTTCAAACCTGCCTGACAGACCACAGTCAGCAACCACAAACACACTCGCACGCTCACTCGCACAGTGGGTCACGGTGGAAACACAGCACCAACTTTCTGTGGTTTCCAACCCCTTTCTACCCATGTTTTCATCCCGTGCCGCCTTTCTTCCATTGTACATGAACGTCAGTAATTATATTTGACCCAAGCACAATTAAAATATCCCAAATAGACTGTAAAACACATTTGTACCTGAGAGGCACCGCACACCAATGAAAAGATGGCGAAAATGGAGGTTAGTGTGGGCAGCTGGGGAAGGGTAGGAGATTCTCACGGAAAATATTCCACTCTCAGGGAGTGGAAAGTTTCTTCCATTTGGTCTGGTGTTGCTCTAACCCTTCATAGACATCTAACAGTGAGTACTACTTCCATAAAAAGCTATAGTCCAAATAAAAGACGACTGGAGGTCCACGCATGGCAGAGAGAGGTAAAGGAAGAGATGTGATATGGTCCATACTGGACATAAAATGCTTTTTGTGACTCGCAGCCATTCCTGTGATCTCAGCCCGGACAGATCAGTTTAATATTGTGTCTTTTGGCGCGAAGAATGCAACAATAAAACAGGAACGCCAATGTTTCACTCTGGCTCTCTGCATCTCTCAGCATCGTCTGAGTTCCTGAGGTAAGAAGGAAGACGAAGGACAAGACAAACGATTAAAATCAATGATTCATTTGAGAAAACAAATATCTGTAGGTGCACTGGCTCCGACCCCTGAGAGGAAAATAAATAGTGTGGAGAGAGCTGGGACACAGACACAACACCAGAGGAGCAGAGTCAGCCAGATAACAGCTCTCAAACTCACACACACACACACACACACACACACACACACACACACACACACACACACACACACACACACACAGACTCTGACGAGCTGGGTGAAATAAAAGATAAAAATAATTTGCCAGATCTTTACATCATCCTTGTCATCACTATGACATCAGAGCATTGACTGAGAATGGTCTTGGTTGCGCCCCACTGTGACCTAAAGTCTGATATTTATCTCTCTGTAAAGTCGAAATGACAGAATCTGATACACTGGGAAACAAGCTCTTGTGGCGACCTTCGGCCCTGACTCTTTGACCACCTGCTGTCCCAAACTGCAGGACCTCTGAAAAAGCAAATATGATGGAGAGAAACACAGGAAGCTTGCTAATTTACACCAACCTAGGTCAACGTGTCATAAAATTAGATTAGCGTGACTCGCGGGGCGTTCACCTGTCACTTGAATGGATTTCTTCTCTGCCCAGTCGCACAATTAGTGACTGCGTGTGTGCCGGTGACTCCAGTAGAGGAGTGACATTCAAGCCAGATGAAATGAGACAAAATGGAGGCCCAGACAGCGATAGAGTAGACATCTGGACAGCTGATAAGTTTGAAAAGAAACACCAGCGGGAGAGGCAGCGCAGGAGAGCTGGAGTGGAGCGATAGGCGGGAGGGAACAGACGAAAGAGACGTCTGCAGTCTCTGTACGAACCCCTGCAGTGACTGCGGCTGTTTATCGGTTTGTTCCACAGGCGAGACCAACTACCTTGTCTGTTTTCTTGTCTCTACATCCCCAGACTGAACCTCTACACCGAGAACCTCTAAACTCTGTTCTGCACTTCTTTAAGACATGTGCGATTTATCTGCGCCGAAAATGTCAGCAGAATTTCTTCATACATATGTGACGTTGTTAGGATGCTTACATGTATAATATGTTGTGCATATTGTCAATGTCTGTAAATAAGGCAATTCTTTACATTCATTCTTTCTTTTTTTTAATTTGGCTACTTTAACTTCAATTTTCCCCCCGTAGGTCAATAATCTCTTGTCTTATCTTATCTTATCCCACAATTAAACTACTCCATGAGAGTAGTTTCCACTGAGAACTAAATATGTGATGATCAATAAACCATCAAGGGACAGTTTAGCACTTTTGTGCAAAATCGTGTTTTTATGGAACTCATATATAACTCACACATATTTGCCGTGATTATATCGATCAGTATGATTTACTTTAGATTCAGTGAAACTAAATATAGGGGGGTTTGCATGTAATAAGACCACTGGCTCTTCGTATCTGTGTGAATTAAATATGTTTGGTCCGTCCACCACAGGTCAGACATTGGGTCCTGTCCAAGCTATAATGGAAAATAATCTGTAGTGGAAACACCTGCTAATCTTTCTAAGAAGGAGAAGAGGATTGATGCATAAATCCAGACATTAGTCTTGCAAAACTTCCACTGAGGTCACATTTAATTATTTTTCCAGTATCTTTTTTTTCTTCACTCTGTCGCTGGACAAAGTAGAAATGGTAAATGGGTTAAACTTAGTGGCTTTCCTTTTGACAAGGTTGCCTCGTTGAACCAGTCACACCCTGTGAAGGTGGAAGCTCCCGCGTTCAGGTGACAGTCTGTTCATCAGGAGACGGATGTTTTATGACTCACAGACCGGCTCGGCTGGCCGTTGGAGACGTAATCGGTAAAAATGATAGGAGAAAAAAAGGAAAAACAAATGCTACCAGCTGAGATGAAGAAATAAAATAGAAACAAGGCAGATCAGAGAGAAAGACAAAGAAAGGGGGGAAGAAAACCCCTCGCTGACATATGGTACAGAGTATTGCGCTTAATGAGGCATGAGGCCATCCTCTCCGCAGAGGAATCAGCCAGTCACATCACACATGAGTGAATGCTGCTGTTTTAAAACGTAGCACATGCCAGCAGCTAGTGATACCACACAAACTACCGCTACTGAGGAAGAAATACCACGTCGAGACCAGAAGCTGCCAGAGAGCTTCAGCAACACCTGTTCATTTCTGTGTGCGTGTGGGGGGGTCACCACTGTGATATTAAAGCCCAGTTTTTGCTTATGAGTCAAATCGACCGTGTACCTAGCGTTGACACATTGCCTATGGCGAAAGGTGAAATGAAAATACCTGTGGCGGTAACTCGGACCTCCGAAGACCGTAACAACTGCGATTGGACTGTCGGAGCAGGACTTCTGTGTTTGCCAAAAGCCAAAAGTGAGCGGGAAATTATGCCAATCCTGTCTTGTTGAGTTACTACTGTAACACCATCCGCTCACTGTCAGTAGCTATCGCTCAAAGTCAACTGAGAAAAACACGGTGGCGAGATTGACAGACGCATGCATAGGTATCAACGCTCGTGGCGACATAGGGTCCGTATCAGACACATTCAGGGGCGTAAAATCTAATTTGATTACTTTTTCGGCATCTGAGCCACCAGTAGCAAACAGGTGATGACTTCACAGCGAGCGCTGATGGATGTTCTGAGAATAGTTTGCATAGCAGGCACACCACCCTGATCCCCGTCACACACACATCCTGTCAACAACGCCGGCAGCTGAGAGATGTGAGCCGGCGAGAGCGAGTGGGAGGGAGAGAACCAAAGTCCTGAACAAGCGAGAATAAGCGTGTCAGAAGTGAGGCCAGCTGTTCACAGCACGAAACGACCGTCAGAATCTTAGATCTCGCTGTTGTCTGTCTGTGTATGAAGCCATTCGTCATTGCTGATCACCTGTTGGACGCAGGCAGCGGCAGTGATCGCTCCAACCTGCAGCCGCTGATCCCTGCCAGTTACGCAGGCCGACAGATCCAAGTATCGACAGCAGGACTGTGTCGCAGCAGATAAACTTTCATCCACAACATTTTCAAGCTTAATAAAAACTGGAGTGTGTGCGTTGGGAGGCTGGAGAGAAGGAAGTTCCAAGTGGAAGCTGTGGTTTACTCGTCGGTGGATCCAGTGGGCCGGGAGCCGCCGCGCAGTTACACAACGTTTAAGTCTAGCACCTTCCTGCTTTAGTTTGTCGTCGTATGTCTCCATATCCACGGGTTCATCAAATACAATTAGTCTCAGTTTGCAAGTGTGTGTATGTTTCAAATTCGATTAGTCTCTCCTTATAGAGCTGTGGACTCTTCAGTCATGTGCTCCCTGAACGTGGTCGTCACAGCAGAAGTTCTGATTGCTCTGACAGGCACACAAGCTGTGTTTGCTCAAGTGGTTTTGAGGGAAGTTCTGCAGGACCTACCTCACCTGTAAAAAGAAACCTGTCTCCTTTCCTAAATGTTTTTGTTCTATTTCAGTTACCTTCACACCTCGCTCACTCTCACATGCTCCTATTTTTGCGCAGTAGGTGAGATAGTCTGTCAAAAAATGTGGTCCAGGCTATCAGGCTGGCCAGACGGGAATGAAATCAACACTTTATTGTTCAGACTATGACTTTTTTCCAGTGTGGGGCAGGATATCTCAGCATAACAGCCAGAATTTTTTAATAAGAGTTGCTGCAGACAGTTTTCCATACTGTAATCCACAAGTTTTCCCTCCCACACCACCCTCAGGTCAATAAACTCGCAAGATAACTCAAATCTCACAGTTAAATTGCCATAAAATATATTAAGCGCATTGATGCTCCCACTTCTACCTTCAAACCCAACTTTTATCTCAAATAATGTTTCTCTGTTTTGCAGCAAAGAAAGAGGTTTCATACAACCTTACTCTTATTTTATCTTTGTTCCTCTTGCATATTTTGAACACTCATTTTTCTAGATAGTTACTTTATTCTGTTTCGTTATTTGTTTGCAGCACATTGTCGGTCCTGGGTTAAATCGTAGACAAATGGACTTTATTGTTAGCTTGAAGATGTTTCCCCACTCATTTGAGAAGCTTATTCTGTACTAAAAACAAGTGGGGATAACTAGCGTCAGTTGGTTCTTTGACTCACACAAAAGGTGTGTGACTCCCCCCGTTGTTGTTGGTCAGAGTTGCTAAAGGTCGCTAACCCCCAGCAATCAATAGGTCACTCGGCCCACATGTATTTGAATGGTGCTGGACAGATTGTGTTTCACAGCGTGTTCCACTTGCAGCGGACGTCGTCCTGGTGACGGAATTTCCGGGTGAAAACCTAGTGGTTTGTGTTCTGCTATGCATGCAACAACAAATTAACCAGTAATCCACCCACCCCTATCTCATGAAAACAAACCCAATGACAACAAATAAAATAATTCAGCGTGTATGAGTGGCTGAAATGAGCAAAAAAAGTGCAACAAAAACACGTATATACTGATATACTACAGTCCTGCACACCGCCATATTGAATTCTGAACTCGGGGTCAAGCTGATGTTAGAGTTGGATATCCCTGGTTAGCATGGGCCTTCCATTAGGCAACTTCCTGTCTGTGGCTTGGAAAACAATTATCACCTGCTCTGTCACCTCAAAGCTGCGGAACTGTCTCTCCTGTGTTGAACCTTCGCAGACATTACACTCATTGTTCATGCTCTAC
Organism: Aeoliscus strigatus; assembly: GCA_901007665.1. Lineage (NCBI taxonomy): Eukaryota > Metazoa > Chordata > Actinopteri > Syngnathiformes > Centriscidae > Aeoliscus > Aeoliscus strigatus. The sequence goes on from CAAKHB010001423.1 coordinate 80,984, forward strand.
TGATGCACCATTTTTCACAATCTTCACTTGTGCATGTCACCAAGCTACAAGTTAGTGTGGAAGATAAAAGCGCACACAGTCAGCGTTACTTAATTTAGCTGGGAGGAGAGATGACAGAAACACTGTTGTCAAATGTCAGTCGCTGCATGTCATGATAATCAGACTTTCCCCACTGCGAAAAACACACATCAGACCTCCTGAAACATGACAGCACAACAATGTAAAAGTCATAGAAATACGCCCCACGGAAGATGAGCCCTCTGCGGGAGAAGACAACGACTGAGCCAGGTGGGCTTTTCATCTCGCCTGGAACCCGTACTGATTCACACACTGCTGCTTTGCTGCTCCGCTTACTGACGATTGGCCTTGACAGTCACACAAGAGGGGGCATCTCCTCGTACGTCAACCATCCCAGCACATCTGTGTTGTCCGTCTGTGTGATTGAGCGCTGTTTAAGAGGCTTTATCAGGAAACCACATGCTGAGAGATAAGTACACATATGAATGAGGCATGGTCATTTGCATACACACCATGTCAGCGTCTTCTCATTTCTAGCCTTCAACCGTGCTAACCGTACACACGAGGCACAATATTTTGTCTCTCATCTCAAACAGGTGACTCACAGGTTACATTCATTCAGTCCTTTTAAAGGTTTCAGCATTGAACGCGTTTTTTTTTTCTTTCGAACATCCGACCCAACTGGTGCCGTTCTCATGACCTCTACCTTCTCAGGATATGAACCTGAATCAGATGGATGTGCAGGCACACACACACACACACACACACAGACGTGAACTCGCACAGAGGCACCATAACTTCTCCTGCCTGGGAAATATTTGAAGGAAGCACGGGAAGAGGAAATCGGGGAAACCAAGAAATAAATAACTCCTTTGTGTCACAGCTACATAAACAGTGCAGCGCATTACAGATTACTCCAGTGGTTGAACTGATAAGACGCTTCCTCCACACTATTGCTGGTGCTTATATGTGCAACAGAGAGCAGGAGTATGATGGTAAGAGAGAATACATAATAAAGACACACCCAGTTCTCTTCTTCCTTCCATGTGTCTATCCATTCATCCTCCAATAATGCATTCTCTTGTTTATTAAACATTTGCATGTTTTCCCTCCAATTTCCAAGTCCAAGTGTCACAATCAGCCGGCCAGGTCAGTATAATAATCCCAAAGATGAATAGCGATTGTTATCTATTGTAAATATTGGCACAATTCTGAGAACATTCGGCCCCGGCCTTGACGAGGAACGTGACAAAATCTCACAACTTGACCGTGATTGCCAAACACCAAAAAGGCCAAGATGCAAACTGGATCAGCTGGCCCAACTCTTTCCTTTGTTGCGATCAACTCAGCAAATGCTGAACACGCCACAAAGTTGACAGTTGGTTGGCAGGTAAATGAAGAACAAATTTGTAAGCACATCCAGTTAGGTTAGTCTGTGGTGTGAACTTAGAACCACATATTCCTCTGTGTGTGTGGTGTGTGTGTTTGTCCTACCCAAGTGGCTAAATATTCCATTGGGTCAGAAATCCAGGTTCCATTTTCCTGCAATTCACAGCCCCTGTGGGGAGACTCTCACCCAGAGTCTCTTGGCTCAGTCTGTGGAGACCTTGAAGAACATGCTGGAATGAGCAAATCAAGCCTCATTCACTCACTCTGGAATAATGGAAAACCACCCGTGACGTCTGGCATGGGATTATGCCTGAGTGTAGTTCCAGAGTGACTGCCGGCGAGGATTAGAGGAGCAGTTGATTACAACTGTTGCAACAACTGGAATCGAGGTCTGGAGGGTTTATTTAGATGGTTGAGGGATGTAATAATTTAACAGAGCAGCCTAATAAAAAGCAAATTACAGGGTTCATTAATTCAGCCACAGAGAATCTGTATTTGTGATGTGAGGATAGTGCAGGAAATGAAGCCGCTGCTGGAGGAACAAGTTCCAGCAGAACGTTTTCTTCAGAATAAAGATAAATGCTTCTATTCTAGTCTTCTTCCTCCATAAAGGAGCAATCTGCAATAACAGCTGGGCTACATCAGAAATGCTTTATTAATCCTCAGGGGGAAGCTTAGTAGCCAAGTTCTACAGGCCAACGTGGGGCTTGAACCCACAACCTTGATATTAAGTCTCATGCTCCGCAGACTGAACAAGCCAAGCAAAAAAAGATTTGGAGGATTTTTGGAGACGGCGCAGCTTCAGAAACATAATAAAAAAGTTATAGGAAGACATACAAAGCAATCGCAGTTCAGTAAAAGTTTTAAGAGAGTAGAGAACAGGTACGAGCAACAGTTGATCTGTTTAATTTCTCAGGAGAGGTCCTACTGAAACGTATTAGCTGCTGGAATCCAGAAAACAGGCGGCCAAGCTGCCGCGACATGGTATGCTGATACCAAGGACTCAGCCTACAGTGCTGGCTTGGTTACCATGGCAACGTGGAGGTGAGAGAGAGGACATACCAGCCCTGAGTAAATCTCCCTTCAGTAGCTCCAGGAATGCAGGTGAAGTCTCCCTTCCTGTCTGTTTCTTCTTTCTCCTTCCTTTATAAATCTTTTGCCCCTCGAATGAACACAATGAACGGCTGCAAAGAGTGTTCCAACTTCACTTCCCTTCTTGGCAATCTGGGATTTTCAATTCATGCCTGATTTTGTTTTTCATTTATATTCATGTATAAATCAAGCTTTTGCCAGGGGAGGAATCAGAGAGCACAACAGGGGAAGGTGTGAGGGGAAATAAAGTGAGCCTAAGTCACGACAGCTTTGGCTGCATAAACAGGAGAATGTTGGGGCCAACGTGTTGCAAGACCGAGCCACATGAGAGTAGAGGAGAACGGAGATGGAGATGAGACAGAAGAGAAGGAATATGTGTCAGCAGTCTGGATGGAAAGTGTGTGGCTTCAGGGTTTCTCCTACCTCTAAGAAGCAGGTCCCCGCCGGGCTGTTCTCTTTGATGGAGGCATTGTAGAATTTGCTGGAGAACACAGGTGTGTTATCATTTACATCCTGCAGCACAATGTCCACTTCTGCCGTGGAGGACAGCGGCGGCCGGCCACTATCTGTTGCAACAACAGTCACACTGGGTGCCGGCTCTGATTCGAAATCCAGAGCAGTGGCTGTAGTAATGATCCCTGTGACCGGGTCAATGGAAAACCAGTCAGAGTGAGAGTTTTTGCCTTTGAGGAGGCTATATCTGATTTCCCCGTTAGGACCTTGGTCCTTGTCCCTAGCAGTAACCTGCAGAACGAAGGAACCAGGATAGACAACCTCTGGGATGGTTTGTCTGTAGGCCTGTTGGTCAAACAGAGGAGGGTTGTCGTTGACGTCGGTCACCTGGATGGTGAAAGAGGACTCCGCCCTCAGGGGAGGTGTGCCGGAGTCTGTGGCCATCACCCTCAGGTCGTACGAGTCCCGCTCTTCTCTGTCCAACACCTGATCTACGTATATAAGGTAGATGATGCTGTCCTTGGTTGTAAGAGCAAACTTCCCATCACCGCCCTCAAGGGACACGTTCACGTTGGCGTATTCTCCATAATCTGGGTCGGTGACAGATATCCGAGCGACATACTGGCCAGGTTGGGCTCCTTCTGAGATCCTCGGAGAGCCATCTTCACTCAGGAAGATGATGGTCATTGTGGGCTGGTTGTCATTGTAGTCGCGGACATGGATCGTCACAAACGCGTTGGTAACCTGGGAACAGATACAGATGCAAGATTCATTTATGCTTCTTATTATTCTACGTCTTTTTATTTAAGGTCAAAACCATATGGATGCATGGATCAATGGCCCTAAGTGACTTACCTCTGGGTGGCTGGCGTTGTCCCGGGCCTGAACTACCAGTTCATGGACCCTTTTTAGCTCGTAGTCCAGAGGTCTATTCAGTGTGATGACCCCCGACTTCAAATCCATGACAAAGTAGCGGTCAGGGTCACTCTGGCGGCGGTTGATCTCATACAGCACCAGCCCATTATCACCCTCATCTTCGTCTGTTGCAAACACCTGCAAAGCCAGGAGACAGACCATAGATTGAAAATGCATCGTGTGACTTTTCATTTTCACTAAAGTTATGGCAGGGGGCAAAAGTCAGTAACACACATTTACAAGAAGACCATCTGAACAAACCTGTAGGATGCTGCTTCCTTGTGGGAGACTTTCTGAAATGATGGCGTGATATCTGCTTTGATTGAAGACTGGTGCATGGTCGTTGATGTCGGTCACCGTCACCTCCAGGGTCATGGACCCCATCCTTCTGGGCGAGCCCCCATCGAACGCCTCCAGAACCAGGGTGTACGATGAGCGCTTCTCTCTGTCCAGCAGTCCGTTGACAACCAAGTCCAGATATAGCACCTTGTTAGCGGCTCTCTTAGTCTCCAGTCTGAATGCCTGGCCTACATTACCCTCTCGAATAGCGTAGCCTTGTGTGGTCAGCTGGTCCTTGTCTGCGTCGGTCGCAGGCTCCAGGGAAAACCTCGTCCCCACTGCTGTGTGCTCAGGGATTTTAAGAACGGCTTTCTTCTTGGGGAACACGGGAGCATGGTCGTTGATGTCATTGACAGTGATTGACACCTCAACAGTGACCCCCGTCATTGTCACGGCGATGAAGTTGTAGTGGTCCTTTTGCTCACGGTCTAGGCGACGTGCAGTGGTAATGATGCCCGTGGTCTCATCAATGATGAGATCGCTACCAACCCCCGTGCCCTCATGGTCTGAGATAAAATAAAGACTTGCCGTTTCACCGGGTGGCAAACCGGCACTGATGTCACCGACGATGGTCCCCTCTGGCTGCTCTTCATCCAACTGGAGCTCGAGTGCTCCGAGAACTGATGTGGATTGGACAAGGATGATGATGATGATGGTCCACAAATAAAAGAGTGGCTTCCACTGTCTGGGATTTGAGCACAAAGAGGATCCGCTGATCCAAGTCCTCTGTCTTGACCCTTGATTTGTTAAAGACATGGCGATGTTCTGCTACTCCTGAGAGAAAGAAAAGAGGGAAAAACAAAATATATGAGACAGAGAACCACGCATACAATGTGTGATATGTGAATTGAGTAATTACATTTGAAATCCAATTGCTCTCTTTGTGCAAAATGAAAACAAATTCCCTTTCCAACCCAAAGTATGTATCTTAAATCCTCACAACAACGTGTGAACACTTTTATAACCCAGAACCTGTATGTAAAGACAACGTCTGATGAATTTTGTGTTTTGCCCCATAAAATGGATATATAACATTTTCGAAGGGAAAAACTCTTCAGCTGGATCAGGGAGATTTGCAAGAGAACAAAACAGAAATCTGACCTGGACCTGGATCACATCTGGGACTGAATCAGAGACTATCTCAGTAAATTACTTCTCACAGGTTGAGAGTGTTCAGCAGTCAGTCCAATTATATTACGATTCAGGGACTTAACGTCTGACACAGATCGAAGACAAACACATGGAATGTTTGGTCGAGTACCAATGTAGCGGCAGCCTCTTCAGAAGCAAGATGGAAAAACTCTAAATTAACTAAGTTGCATCCCCAGCTGACGTTCTCACCGTTTACTCACTGATGAGGTCTACGACTATTTATGTAACGTCACAGGGCATATTCCTTGAGTATTTACATGGTCACTCATCAAAAACATCCTTCAGTGCAGTGAGAACCATTGATTCATTCCTCACAGACTGATGCCAGAGAGATGCTGCTTCACGTGTGCTCATCACCTTCATCACATTTGGAATGTGAATGACTTTGAGCTGATATTTTATGAATAATAAAAATAAAAAAAACATGTGTGATGCAGGCGAGGAGCCAGTAGCAGACAGAGCGCTACTTGTCAGTGGAGGGTGTTGGCTCTTGCTGACCAGCCATATTCAAGTAGACAATCACTCCCACAGTGCATGTAAAATCTGGACAGTTAACTTCAGGAATGTCCTCCATCTCTGGAGAGAAAGCCAGCCTGCCGCTGGCCGCACTATTCACACATACACATTCACATATAGCAAAAGACTAACTTCATGCCAACAATACATGAATGAAAACTAACTTTTTACAGTCTTTCATCAAGGAGATCCAAAATGAAATGCTTCTCTTCAGGCTGTGAACTGACAAAAACAACACGTTATATACAATATGTATATTATATAATAAGCTACATTCCTAACACACGTCATTCAAATGACATCATACAAATGTTATTTCAGATTTTCACAGATCCTGACAAACTTTTTGCCCCC
>CAAKHB010001424.1:0-13132 GCA_901007665.1 Aeoliscus strigatus
CCTGTGGTGTGTCCCATGTTCATATTCAGCATTGGCCTTTGGGAGTTGTTGTGTATTGTGTCCTGTTATCTTTCTTCACACACTGAACTTGAAGAACCGGTGGGACCAGGTATCCTCCACAGGCCGCTGCAAACATCCCACGTCTGTGCACCCTGACCGCCGCTTTTATGTCAGAAATCAGTTTATTCATTCTAACATCAATATAAATCCTCATTATAACATAAATGAAGATCGCCATCATGAGGAATGACTGAGGAGGGAGGAGGGATGGTGGAGGCACAGGTCCAGACCTGCAGCTGAAATACACCAGTGACACAGATGAGAACACGTTACCCCTAGGCCATCAGGCTCCTGAGCTCCTAGTCTTATTTATTTATGATTGTTTTATTTATTATGATGTGATTGGGTTTTTATCTTGTTCTAGCTTGTATTGCACTGGGGGGTGGGTGGCCTGCGTAATTTCATTGTAACAGGTGTACAATGACAATGAAGGATATTCTATTCTATTCTATTCTACAGCTGAGGACGTCATACAAGCCCAAAAGGCTTTCTCTTTCCTTTTCTGTTCCCTCTCACGCAGGTCACACGTACAGGATCAGAGACACACATCCTCCACGCACTGAAACACCACGGCGTCAGAGGACGTCCTCTGTCAGACAGCTTCACTTTTTACAGGACAGATGAACAACACAGACGAATCAGTAACCAATTCAAACTGGTGTGAAGATGTAGATGTGTTTCACGTTTCCTGACACGTACACACTGAAATGCTACACTACTACCACACTACCGTTGATGGAGACCACTTCCGTGTGGTAGTAGTCAAGAAAACTCCATCGGTTCCTGATCGGATCGTTTAATCGGAATAATAATAATAATAATAATAATAATAATAATAATAATAATAATAATAATAATAATAATCAAACGATAAAACGAGAATGAACGTGTGTGCAGTGTTCTGTGTCCGGTCGAACGGGCCCGGACGATGACGAGGATTTTGTGGACATATTGGAGGAGAGGAGGCGCAGCAGTGACATCGGCCACGCCCTCAGGACCTTTAACCCCCACCCCTACGCAGGAGCCACGTCCTGCTCCGCTGCTGACCTCAGCAAAGCTGTGTTGGACTCCCAGTATCTACGCTACATCTCCAAGGAGGTGGGAATGAACACAAAAAGCAGTTGAGAAACAAGTTTGCCACCTTCCGGTCCCTGTGCTGCTCAGGTTGCCACGGAGACGGGCTCGTCAGTGGAGTCGGTGAGAGAAGCAGCGTCCAAGATTTTAGGGGAAATGTCTCAAAACCTGCAGCTGGGCTTCATCAGGCTGATGGGCTTCACGCTCACCAAGGTGTTCAAGCGTCTCTACTCCAGCATCCTGGTGAACATGGAGGGACTGAACAGGGTGAGGACGACCCCCTCCCCCAGGGCTGGAGGAGACACTTCTGCCTGACAGCGTGTCTCTCTGCCTCCTGCAGCTTCGACAGGCCGTTCAGGACAGTCCGGTGATCCTGTTGCCCAATCACAAGAGCTACATGGACTTCCTGGTTGTCTCCTACATCCTGTTCACGTACGACATCTCCATTCCGGTCATCGCCGCAGGAGTTCGTACGTACAGAAACGTTCCCGTCGCAGATCACCTTCCACGGCGGCAGCTGGAGCGCTTCTCCTCCCCCTCCCCCTCTTCAAAGGTCTGGCCGACATGAAGGTCGTAGGGGAGATGCTGCGGCGCTCCGGAGCGTTCTACATCCGACGTTCCATTGGCTCCGACAAACTCTACTGGGCGGTGCTGTCCGAGTACGTCAGAACTATCGTCAGGGTACGTGTCCCCTCCAGCGTCTCTGAGCAGCGTTCGGAGCGACGCGCTGACCGATGTGTTTCTGCAGAAAGGATTCGCTCCCCTGGAGTTCTTCATCGAAGGCTTTCGGAGTCGCACCCTGAAATCTCTGAGGCCCAAGTTCGGTGAGAGTTTCACCTGTTTGACCTTTAGCTCGGGTTTTTTTTTCTTGAATTAAACTACATAGACATTATAAATAAAGCACCGTGATTTCACATTTCTAACAATTGTATAGTTTAAGGGAACGGAGCACATGGCAAACAACAAAACAAAATCAAAGGTCAGAATACGACATCCGAGAGGTTTAGGAGGAATCTATGTACCTTCATAATTGGACGCTGAAGTGTGCTGAACTATTTTTATACAGATGTACTTCAAATTCAAAACACTATCAAACACTGGTTTTCAGGACGCGGTGTTTGTGTGTGGAAAGTAGAGATAAAAACATCAAGTTATTATTTCCAAACTTGGTTTTCAAAAGTTATATTTTGGGTGAAATCAGCCGGTCCTGAAATGAGTTCAAAGGTAAGTTGACCTGTGTCCCTCCAAGTTCAAGTTCATTCATTCGAGACGGTGCTGGAGGTGACGTGACGTGCTCACCGCTCACAGGGATGATGCACATGGTGCTGGAGCCCTTCTTCAAGGGGGAGGTGTTCGATGTCACACTGGTGCCCATCAGCATCAGCTACGACCGGGTGCTGGAGGAATCACTGCTCATCCACGAGCTACTGGGACTCCCCAAGATCAAAGAAACCACCACGGTGGGTCACGGCCTCAGACACTCTCTCAGCTAAAAAAAAGAAGCTGGTTTCTCCGTAAATTAGTCAGAATGTGATCGACGGCTCCTGAAAGCTGACAACTTCACAGACAAGTCGCTTTCATTACGTTAATGAGTCGCCAGCTTCCTGCGACGGAGCCAGTGGGATCAGAAATATTCATGTCCGGCGTGGTGGGTGTTAAGAACACTGAATTAGTTGAGACGACGACAGAAACCGGATGAAAACCGTTGACCAACTTTCCTGTCGGCCGGTCGGTTCCCTGCAGGGTCTGCTGAAGGCCAGCAGGGTTCTACAGGACGATTACGGCACCATGCATGTGAACTTCGGCCGCCCCCTGTCAGTCCGACAACTGTGTCACGGCAAGATAAAGCTCAACGACCTCAGTCCCAGGTAGCAAATGTCATTTCATATCTCCTGTTGACAAACGCGCTCGCTGTCAATCACCTACGGTACCTTTGAATTTGTGTGACACCCAGTTGTCGGGTTCAGAGGAGCTGGGACAGTGTCACAGAATTACAAAACGAAGATGAACTGGAGAAAAAAACCTCCTTGAAACGTCGGCCTGAAGTGGTGTGTCAGAACCTGTTTCAGCTGACTTTCATGGAAAGTCTAGTACAACTGCGCCCCCTGCTGTTCAAACTAAATATGCGTTACTTTGAGATGGAGAGACATGAGAGTGCAGAACTGTGGACATGTTAATACTGTGCTATGTGTAACCTTCTTCAGTGAGCTGAGTTTCTAGATAAAGTGTGATGATGGAATCAAGTCTTATCTTTGCGCCATTACAGAAAAACGTATCATGCCGCTAAGACGGACTGACGGACTGCTTTGCAAGATAAATCCATTTCTTTATCTTTATGTGCAGTACCTAACATAAAACGGGCTGCTGCGTTCTGCTCCCAGAGATCTCCCTCAGAGGCCCACTGCGGAGACGCAGGCCTGTGTGAGTTGGCTGGCCCACCTGGTCGTCCAAAGCCAAGAGGCGGCTTCTCACGTCAGCCCCTGGTCCCTCATGTCCTGTCTGATGCTCCAGTCTCCTGCTGCCGTCCTCACCGACACGGGGCTGTCCTGGCTCCAGCTCACACAGAGGACCACGTGGCTCAGGAAGGTGGCGCTGGACTTTGGGGGTCACCTGACCTGGCCTGGTGGGTGACACGAAAGCTGAAAAGCTGAAAAGCTGAAAAGCTGCACTTCGCATTCAGGTTGCTGTCATTACGGTAATGACTCATCAGCTTCCAGCAACAGAGTGAATGTGATTACCGTAATGACAGCAGCACGGCTGCTCTCAGCTTCCTCCTCTCCTTCTTCAGACCAGGTAGAGGAACTGGCTGACACTTCTCAGCTCTCTGGACCCGATTTCTCATGGCGCAAATAGTCGTGTAATTGCGGTACTCCAAAAGTATGCTAGCGTGAACGTAGCACCGTGGGAGGTGAAGGGTTAAACTGAACTGGCCCTCAGAGCCTTTGAATGACCAGTAGGTGGCGTTAACACAGCAGCAGCAGCAGCAGCAGCAGATGAAGTTAATTGAGGGCAGAGGAATGTGCAACCCCCCCCAACCCCGTCAACCCGCTTTCATCCAGATCCCACAGATTAGGTGAATGCGAGTTGGCACAAGCATTCAGACTCACTTAGGAGATCTTCAGTGGATTAACGCTCCTGAAGGAACTTATCCTGAGAGGACCCCCGCCGGAGCGCCTCCCTCACCGGAAACACACACACACACACACACACACACCACCCCCTGAAACCGTGTCACGTGTGCAGGTGCGGCCTCCGTCTCAGATGTGATGTCATCCGCCGTGGACGTCCACCGTGCCACCGTGCGCCGTGAGGCCGGGCGGGTCTACCTGCTCCAGGATCCTAGGAGCCAAGATGGCGTCAGCGCCGAGGACGCCGCCATCAGGACGGCGGGGCCCATGCTGACGCTGGCGTCCTACCGGAATCAGTCGCTGCACGTCTTCGTCCGTCCCGCTCTGCTGGCGACGGCCGTGCACGTCACCCGGAGCAGGCGGAAAGGTGAGCCGGTCGACGGGCCCGCCGGAACGTTCTCCAACCGGCCGCTGAAAGCGTCTCTGTGATTGCAGAGGAGCTCCTCGCCTTCTTCTGCTTCCTACGAGACGTCTTCTACTGTGAATTCCTCTTCATCCCCGGAGAGTCGACTCAGGTGAAGGAGTTTTCTGTCGCGGCTCAGATTCCTGCAGGAGGCTCACAACGTACAGAGGGCGCAGGAACCTTCTAGATGGAAGGATGAGGAACACCCACAGAGGTTTCCTCTGAACCCCCCCCCCCCCGCACACAACTGTCTGCTCACAAACGTCCTGTGACCAACTGTGAACACCTTTAGAAAGTAAAATCAATGAAATCTCCAGAAATGAGCATATTACAATCTAGCAAAGACTCCAACTCGCTGCCATGTTGTCACAGACGTTTTTCTTTTCTTTTCGTTTCAACGTCTCCTGTCTCCCCATCCGTCAGGACTTTCAGGAAGCCTGTGAGCTGATGCAGAAACACGGCGCCGTGTGCGTCAGTGAGCAGGAAGTCACGGTGTCCGAGTCGGGCCTGGAGCTGATGTCCTTCCTGCGCTCGCTTCTCCAGCCCTTCATCGACTCCTACCAGGTCGGTTCTGGTCTGAACGACCTGCTGAGGTGTTGCGTGTGGGAGAGTTGATTATATTTTTTGTGGTGATTCAGCACTAATCTACTTCCCCTGGTCAAACAACTGAGTCTGGAACATGAAAATGGATCTTTATATACGAGTGAAATCGTGCAGAACCTCCATATGATACATGCAACAAATGAAACTCCAGATGTTTCTCCGTGTTCCACGTCCAGGTGATGTTCAGGTTCCTCTGTGAGGACGAGGCTCACATCTTCTCGGAGGAACAGTTCCTACCTGCTGTGCGAAGTCTGGCTATGGAGCTGATCCTTTCAGGTAGACTAGTGGGACAGCTGACCTCTGACCTCTCTGTAACCCTTCAACTCTTTGGCATTTTCTCTCTTCCGCACGTCGCAGGCGACCTGCACACGTACGAAGCCCTGTCGGCCGACACGCAGAAAAACGTTTTGCCGGCTCTGACGCGGCTGGAGGCTCTGACAAAGTTGCGGGTGTGAGTAATGAGATCAGCCCGGGAAAAGCTGTTTGGGTTTAAGCTCATTTTGTGGCCGTGGAGAAGCTGTCTGTTTGCTTCTGTGATCACAGGTCCGGTGACAGTCAGTACCGAGTCGACAGAGCGGCTGTCAGAAGAGTCGGCGACATTCTCTGTAAGTCACAGACACAAAGATGAAATAATATTCAACCCCCCCCGCCCCCCTTGTGTACTAAGTTCAGTTTACACCGGTGAATCCAACATGACGACTGTTTTTTGTCTTTCCTGTAATCAGAGCGACGTGATCTCATCTCGTGTTTCCCTGTGCTCTCTCACTCTAGCTGGTAAAACCCCCCCCCAGATGCTCCAGACGACGCAGGACGCAAGACTTTAGTCTGCGTTGGCCCAGATCCACGTTGAGAATCAGCCCACGGTGGTGTTTACCTCTCCCTGACCTCCTCCTCACGTCCTCCGCCGACACCCAGACAACAGCAGACAGTTTTAGCAGCAGAACTCATCCACCCCCCCTCGCTGTCCCGACCTTTCTTGACACAGGGCTGTTGTTTTGGCAGCAGATGAACAGAGTTGTAACGTTGTCTTCCGTTTATCGTTGTCTGAATTTGCATCAAATACACAGATCATATTCAGGAGCCATCAACGAGTTTGATCCTTTATTTCAACTTCTTGACAATGCGCCACAGATGACTGACGGTCTCCACGGAGACCTCCAGCATCCGCCAGCCGACCCACACCAGGACCAGGACCCCTCGGCGGTTAGAAGGCCCCCGAAGCGCCTCCTGTCCCTGCGTGCCTCAGATTATCTGTACACCGGCGGCACGTCGACCTTGATGCGTAGAGCGCTGACGGGGTCTTGGCAGAACACTGAGATGTACTCCAACACTTTGGAGTTGAGCCGTTTCTCGCTCTCCTTGGCCCGGTGCCGCTCTTTGTCCCACCGCTCCTTCTCGCCGTTCATTTGGGAGAACAGGTTGATCTGGATGGTGCGCAGCGTGGCCGCCAGGACGTAGAAGCTGCCCTGCAGCATGTGGCAGAAGGCGGCGCCCACGCTGAGCGCCGCGCCCATCAGGTTGGGCACCGTCTCACACACCACGCACATCCCCTCCAGGAGGTGCAGGGTGCCCGTCCGGCCCAGCGGCTGGCTGTGGTGGTGCAGGTAGTCGTGGGGGGAGGGCGTCTGCTGCTGGGCGCTGGTGAGCAGGTAGCGGGCGCAGTCGGTGAAGTGGGCGGCGGCCCGGCGCAGCGGGAGCAGGGCCAGGTACAGGTGACAAGCCGCTTTGGTCAGCGCATGGAAGAGCAGCCGCAGCTCCAGCACGGCGTTGCCTGGAGATAAGAAGGTAAAGTCTAATTTAATGCTGTAGGCTAATGTCAGCAGCCATTAAGTTCTCGGCCCTGTGGGCCGCGCGCGTGTACGTGTGTGAGCACGCAAAGCTGCTGCCACAGGACGCGCGGGCACGGGCCGAGAACTGCAGCTCAACTTCCTGTGGTTCCACCGAGACGTGGGGGAGAACCAGGAGGACCGGAGTGGGAGAAACATGGTCGACGCACCGTGGAACACGTGGAACCAAATACATTCAGTCTGAATACAACACAGTCACTTTGGACTGAATGTGTTCAATGTGCACAAAATACACCAGTTTGTAATAAATCGACAGCCCCCAGTATGTTACACTCATTTCAGATCCATAATTTACAGTCAGTGTATTCAGTTTTCACTAAACGCACTCGGTCCGTGTGAAATCCATTCAGTTCACGCTGAAGTCATTCACGTTGTATTAAATATGAACCTCCAGTACGTGGATCAAGTTCAACCACGTTCAAGTACCGGTCCTCCCATCATGCATACCTTCCTGGTTTCCTGGACTCTGACCAGCGTTTACCTCCGTGTGTAAATGAGTGAAAAGTGTCCACGACACACTAACACATGATCACTCCAGTACTGAGAAACAGATAATTGCCACATTGTGAGATGATGAAGCTTTAACATTTCAGAGAGCACGTGAATTTCTCTTGGAGATCAATAATCTATCTGTCTGTCTGTCTGTCTATCTGTCTGTGTGCTCCTCCAAGGAGGAACTGAATAAATCTGCTGGCAGGTTTTCTTACCGTCTATAAAGCAGAAAATCCAGAGCAGGACAATACTCGCTGCCAATGAAGTCCACCAATCCATGTGGTCTCCACCCTGTCCTGGACCCGGCAGCGAAAAGAAGCAGAGCGGAGACGGTCCTGGGTTGTGCTGTGGTCAAGCCCTGCCCCGTCTCAAGAGGCTTCATGGCACAGGTGCTGCTGGATTCCGGAACACGCTGTGGAGCATTAACAGCGTCCAGCTCTGACCTACTGCACTGAGACAGACAACGACCTGCTTTGTCCCCTCGGACTAGATACAACACGACAGCGTGTTTGTCTTTTTATACGTTTTATTTGATCTGAGGTTTGTTTGAATGGAAGTTGACTGGATCCGTCCTCAGCTTCCGTTCAAAACTCACACATGAACATTCACCGTGGTCTGGGACGGTGAAGAATAAAAACCTACTGGCTGCACATGATATTCTTCAAAAAAAAAATCCCAGTCCAGAAAGAAAAGCTTGATGAACATGCGACAGGTTCAGCTGCACTGGAGTTAAAAGGCACTTTGGTTTGTTTTTCTTCTCTCCATGTCCTGGTTTCTTTTCTCTGTGTGTGTGTGTGTGTGTGTGTGTGTGTGTGTGTGTGTATCCGTTCAGGTTTGTGCTTATCATTTGACGGGCTCGTAAAGCTGCAGGTCCAGTTTCACCCAAACTTCTCCAGTGGGGACTTCGTGCAGCAGCAGACGACGGTTGGCGGCACCTTTGCTCTCCATCTCCTTCTTTATCGTTGCCACGGGAACCTCAGTGCGACCCAGGAAATCTGAGGACGACGAGAAGAATCAGTCCCAAAGTGCAAAACACGGATCAGTGACTGATTATTTTCCTGCATGATCAGAACCAAAAGGTTGTTGGTGTTTAACATATACCTTATTATTGTTATATCTTATGACTTTCCAGGGACAGGGATGGTGTTATCTGAAGATAACTACTGTCAAATGTACTAAACATTCATAAAACTTCAAGAACTTACCTGGTTTTTGAGGTACAATTGTCAAACTTACCATTTTTAGTTGTGTTCCACACTGAATAAATGTTTGATGAAAGGATCAGATAAGAACGTCACACAAACTGTCGCACACTGCCCTCTGGTGGACAAACCAAGCAGCGCTCACACGTCTTCAGTTGCATATCAGTGGATAAACCTCTTCTATCTTTTCTACCACAAACTAGAGCAGAGAAGTGAATAGTTGTCCACTCACCGTCTGGGGAGAACTGGTCTTTCTCGAACACGGTGACACACAGGACGTCCTGGTACAAGTCTTTGACAAAAAACTGGCAGTTGAAGTTCCACTTGGGGTTCAGGGTGTCGCCGATCGGCCGGGACGTGTAGCACTGGGCGCCCATCGTCAGCTCGCAGTACGGGTTGCTCTTCCCTGAGGACGAACACACCAGCCATGAACGGAGGGGGGCGAGGTCCCCCGGGCGGGGCAGGGCAGCGGACTCACCGTTGGGTTTGCAGGCTTTGAGCTCCTGAGCTTCAGAGACGGTGACCAGCAGTCGGCCGATTCCGCTGGTCTTGAGTGAGCGTGCTGAACAAAGGTGGAGTGGTTCCACGAGACCGTCAGCACACATGAACTCAGCGTGTCTGCGCCTCAACTCACCTTGATACGCCTTCTCTCGCTTTTTCTTCTCCGTCTCGATGAAATGTTCCGATGCAGCTTTGATTTTCTGGACCCACGTCGTCCTGACAGACACATGAAGAGGAGCTGACGGGGTTAATCAAATGTACCATTATGATCCAAGAGATGTGATGACTGAGATCTGACTGAGAGCAGGTCACTGACTGGAAACAGACACAGCTGAGTTTACACACTTTTTCAGGAAATAAACACCTCCAGACGCGACAGGGTTCAGTTTCAGTTACACACAACATGAGCGACAGCGTGTCAGACGACGGAGACGTGACCTGCAGCTGCTGCAGGAACCTACTGTAGGCTAGCTTCTCTGCTAACGAGTCTGCTAGCTTCTCTGCTAACGAGTCTGCTAGCTTCTCTGCTAGCTTCTCTGCTAACAAGTCTGCTAGCTTCTCTGCTAACGAGTCTGCTAGCTTCTCTGCTAACGAGTCTGCTAGCTTCTCTGCTAACGAGTCTGCTAGCTTCTCTGCTAACGAGTCTGCTAGCTTCTCTGCTAACAAGTCTGCTAGCTTCTCTGCTAACGAGTCGTTTGTCTGTGTCAGGGTAAAAACTAGTTCTCCTTAAACGACATCACCACGCGTTCACGGAATGTTCCGATGTACTTTTTTTCGATGCAGGAGGGGCAGAGCAGCCAATTCAAACCACATAACGGACTTGACTGTATATATGCTCCTCGTCCATCTGACATAGATATTTTCTCTCAGACGCGTTGAACACCGTTTTCCCCAGTATGAAGCCTTGACATCTTTCATTTACAGCTAAAGATGATTGAACATGAAAAACGTGATTACATTTATGTCCGTTTCTACATCAGTTCCTTCTATGACAGCATTTGAGTTTTGTTAATAATCGTGAAAAACGTCAAATCTGGATTATTTCTTTGATCATGATCACAACTCCAAAATGGGACATAGTGACATCCCTGACTATGACGTCGGCGCACGTACCTGCATGTGTGTGTGCATGCGTGTGTGCGCACCTCTCGTTCAAAGTCTCCGTTCTGAGCGTGTAGACGCGATCGATGTGGGAGACGTGGAAGAGCGGCTCGTCGCTGGACGGGTCCGAGGTCATCTTCACCAGCACCTCGTTCAGGAACAGCGGCTGCACGAGGACAAAGGGTCCATCTAGAAACGTCTAGAAAGCCTCGACTCGTGACCGAGGGGCGAGGGGCAGGGCGAGGGGCAGGGCGAGCCGTCACTTACGGTTTTGTACATCTTCAGCTGGATGCTGGTCCTCGGGCCGAAGAGCTTGTCCGGCCCCGAGGAGGAGAAGGACTTGGCGCTGTGCGTCAGCAGGAGGAAGTCGTTGAAGAGAAAAGCCCACAGCTCCCTGCTGCTTTTGGTTTTGTGCAGACGGCCGCTGTGCAGCAGCTTGCGAGGTCCGAGGCAGTTGGTCAGCGAGTTGAAGACCAGGTGCTGGGGGGGCGGGTGAGAAGAGAGGGAGGGTGAGGACGGCGGAGCTGCTTTCAGACGCTCGGGTGCTCGGCGATTGCGTTCACCTGGATCGCGCCCTCGCACTGGACGTGGCTCTGGATCCACTCCAGACGGTCCGAGTTCTCCATCTCCCTCACGCCCTCGTTGACCTGAGAGCACAGCTCCTCGGCTCGCTCCAGAGCTTCTCTCAGGGGAGTGTGGTCTGCGTGGTGGTCTGGGGTATGCTCGAGGATCTGGTCCACAGAGGGAGAAACCTGTTTTCTGGTTTCTGTTCAAAATGTCTCATTTCGTGTCATAAAATGTCTTTACACTTAAAATAAGAAAAAGTAACTTGTTTTTAGACAATTTTCACTTGAAATAAGCAGAACGATCAGTGGAACGAGGGTTTATTTCCTCATTACAAGCAGAGCATCTTGCTCCATTGGCCGGTTTTTCTTCTTCTTGTTTCAAGGTATGTTTTCATGTGACGTCTTATTTCAGTGTAAAAACGTTTGTGTACCAACGACAACAAAACATCCATCGGTTCCTGAAAGTTGACAACAGCAGCGTTGCTGTCATTACGGTAATCCCATTCGCTCTGTTGCTGCAAGCTGGCGACGCATTACCGTAATGACAGGGACTTGGTTGTGAAAGCAACCAGCTCAGCGTTTTCTCCTCCTTCTAGCTCCAGGCAGAGGAACTGAGTGACACTTGACACTTGCGTGAGAGGGTTAACGTACATTCTTGATGAGCAGGGGGTAGCGTGTGATTCTCTGCATGGGTTTGAGCAGGAAGCTGGACAGCGGCATTCCTTTACAGCGGTAGTTGGTGGCGATCTTCTGCTCAGGAGACGAGAGCAGACGCAGACGTTCTATCACACAGAAACACACTTCCAGGGATGGATCACCCAGAGCCCCCCACCACCTTGAGGAAGTCCTTGAAGTCAGGCTGGCTGTGGGTTTTGCTCTGCAGCAGGGCGGCGGCGTTGAGCTGGCAGGAGCAGAAGCGGATGTAAGGCTGCATGTGAGCGAGCTCCGAGGCCAACAGGTCCCCGATCAGCTGCACCGGCATGTTCTCTCCGCCCGTCTTCTTCCTGACGCGCAGGGCCCTGGAGTGAGGGGAGTGGGGGGGGGCGGTGGACAATGTGCACACACATTCAATACAAAGGACGTCCATAGAAGCAGTCAGTTCACAGCGAGGAGCCAACGAATGGGATTCCCCAGCAGCAGTTCACCGCTGCTCTCAGCCCGACTGTCAGACCAACGAGTCCTTTCACTCAGTGATCCAGTGGAGTTTGTTCAGCCGAAGGATTCGCTCGTGAACGGGACGACACGACGTACTTGAGCAGTTTGGTGTTACACATGATCAGCTCCCTCCAGTTGACGAAGATCAGTCCCATCTCTGCCTCCGACAGACGACCCGACTCCGACATGGGCCTGTGGAAGACCTGAGGCATGACAACAAACGGACAGTCAGAGGACAAACTAGACGAAGACTGGAGCCGGTGTGTGTGTGTGTGTGTGTGTGTGTGTGTGTGTGTGTGTGTGTACCTCCAGCACCAGTTCCAGGTCGTCCACATACGTCTCCTCAGTGTGGATCAGTTCATGAATGTAACCTTGTCTCTTCCTCTCCTGAGGCGCCATCGTGTCCAGTGTCATCAGGTCAGCACACCCTTTAACGAACACACACACATACACACGAATGCAGGCATGCATCAACACACAAAACCCTTCCCTGTCAATCACACACTCATATCAAATAAAACAAACAGTCCACCCGCTGGGTGTTAAAATCTCATTTATTGTCGGGTCTGGTGAGGTTCACGTGGAGCGCACACAGTGAGGCACGTCGTCGCTGCTGTCGCTGCTGTCGCTGCTGTCGCTGCTGTCGCTGCTGCACACCAACACACGTGGCGACGCTGACGACAGGATGGAGGGGCCGATGGTTGCATAGGTGTGGAGGGAGTCAGGTAGCTGATGTCGGGGGAAGACTCGGCGGTCGTTCAAGCGTCGGGACGAACGGCGCCGTGTTTCTCCCATGTTGTTGCTGGTGATGATGTAAGCTCAGGTTTAGTTGGTGAGTAAGAAAAGGTCCGTGAGAGTCCTGGTCCATTTGTTGTCAACACAACTTTAGTGTTGTTGTCGTTGTTGTCGTTTCACCTTATTCCTCTTCAGCAAAACCAAACATCCCATGCTTCATAAGCCGCTTCTAAAACCTGTGTCCTCCTCGGCCCCTTTGTTAGTT